>PVKC010051451.1:0-10422 GCA_004027635.1 Crocidura indochinensis
TTTTTTTTTTTTTGAAAGAATAAATGAAATTTATAAGCCCTTGGCTAGATTTATGAAGGGTAAAAAAAAGAGGGAAAAGCTTAAATAGTGATCCCTCACATAGAGCTAAGATTAAATTCTGATCATTGACAGTATGGCTCCCATATCAAAGTGCTAATAAATAAGAAAATAATTGAGGTTCCTGTATTTCAATAAATTGGTAATCTATAATGAAAGAATAATTTTTAGAAATCATACTATTTCCCAGAAATAAATCATTATTTATTGTTGATAAAAACCCAAGCAAGATAACAAGAAGGAAATAATATCAACTAAAAACCTTATGAGCATATACGTGCATGTGTATGTGTGTGTATTAGTTAGTTCTACCAAACTGCCAAATTAATCTTAGTGTTCATACTCTTCAGATTCAACCAAAATTTTGAAAAAATAGGAATTATTTTGATAAATTATATGAAGCCAACATTATACCAGTAAGCAAAGCAGAAAAACTTCTTGTACAGACCTAACTATAAGTGGAATCCCTATTGAAATTCGATGCAAATATTCTCCCCAAAATATGAGTGAATCCATTGATATATCGTAAGGTTTGTACACTATGATTAATTGAAATTCATTCCAGAGCTGCAGAAATGGTCTACCCAATCCTACTGATATCAGATACAATATCAGCAAAAGTAAAAAGAAGACAAATAATTTCATCAATAGATATATATTTTATAATATTCGAAATACAATTATGATAAAAAGCAAAACCTCATCAAATATCTATAAAATAACATCCTTCAGGGTAGTAATAGCCTTGTACAACAAATCCCATGATACATTTATTTATTGGTTATCAAATAAGTCTTCAGTTGTGCTTGAGATAAGACAGAGATAAAGATACATATTTCTTCTTCTTTTAATTATTTATTGTATTCATCATAATAATTAGACAAGAGAAAGAAATAAAATTCTCCCAAGTTATAAAAGAACTTCTCTATCACTACTTGCAGGTAATAAGAAACCAATACAAAAGAATGGCAGGCAAAAATCAATAAGCAGAAGTTGATTTCATTTTGTATGCAAGCAAGAAATTATAGGAGAAAAAAATCTTTCCCAAAATTCCATATACAGTAGCATTTCTGATGCAAATTATATTATCACTAAAAGAAAAAACACTTTAATGTGCACTTTTATAGTTTTTCGAATAATTATTACATTAAGAATTACATTTTAAATTTAATAACTCGCATCCTAAAGAGTATATTTCTAATGCTTTTCTCCCATTTTCCTAGTTCTTTATCAAATGAGTGTTTAAAATTTTCAAATATGTACTCCAGAAATCATTTAAATTCATTTTATTCTGATATTTATTATATTGAAACCGGTATGTATAAATACATCAAAAATAGTGATGCATATGCATATCCTCAGAGTATGAAAAAGTCATAAATTCTAGGCTATAAATTAATAAAAATTTTCAGACTATCATTAATCAGTTATGTTTCAATAATCTTAGTTGCTATCATTAATCAATAAAAGCTAGTCAATGCAAACATGGTAGTACTCTAATTAGACTGCTTATTTTTAACACACTTTCTATTTATCAAGACTGTCACTCTCAGTTCTAGAATTCAGTTAAAGACAGAGAAATTGCATTTGCATTTAATATATTACTAATTTAATCATCTAAATACATTAATATACTTACTTAATGTTTGCTTACCAGAAAAAAACTTCATACATTCATAACTCAACAAATTCAAGTCAAAACTGTTAAACTGTTTTCCAAATCCATCTGCATTTAACCAAAGAAAAGCTTAGGATAGTCTTATTTTAATTAATATCATCCTTCCTTTTACATTCATATTTAACTTGTAACTTTTGTGTTACATGTGAATGTGAAATTGTGCTAAACAATGTCAAGAGAATTAGAGGCAAATATTGCTTTATTAAAATATTAAAATCTGGGGCCGGGCAGTGGCGCTGGATGTTAGGTGCCTGCCTTTCCTGTGCTAGCCTAGGACGGACCACTGTTTGATCCCCCGGTTCCCATATGGTCCCCCAAGCCAGGAGCAACTTCTGAGCGCATAGCCAGGAGTAACCCCTGAGCGCTGCTGGGTGTGGCCCAAAAAACAAAAAATAAATAAATAAATAAAAATAAATACACAAAATATTTAAATCCGGTAATAACAAATAAATCAATTAACAACAAGTAATAAAACCTCATAAAATGAAATGTATTTGATAAATTTTTGCTTTTGGAATTTAGAACCAATAGAGGCTATTACAGAATCATTAGCAACTCTTAAAAGATTATTTTGCTTTTCATTTTGGGGGGGGGGATTTTGGACCATACATAGTGTTCTTCAGGGGTTACTCCTTGCTATGCACTAAGGAAACTCCTGCCAGTGGGATTCAGTGATCGAACTGAGTTGTCCATGTGCAAGGCACATGCCTTGCACTCTATACTATACTATTCCTCTGACCCAATGACTGCTTTATTTTTCCTCTTGTACCTTTTGCTTACTATAATTATATGTACTTAAATATTGTGCATACAAAAAGAAAGTTAAGAATGTTCAGAACAATAATATAGTTGGTAGTGAACTTGCTTTTAACACTGCTGAGCTGGCTGGATTCAATCCTTAGCACCGTATATGGTACCCCAAATCTACCAGGAGCAATCCATGAATGCAGAGAGAGTTGTAAGCCCTGAGTACCTCTGGGTATGCGCCAAAAAAGAAAAAGAAAAAATGAAAAAGAATAATTTAATAAAATATTAAAGATAACGCCAACATTACTCAAATTAAAATAAAACTTACTTCTTTTTTAAGTTATGAAATGCTTTAGACTAATACTGTATTTACTGACTTTTTCAACTTTTATTTATATATAATTATTTACAATACTTTGAATGATAGTTTCATGAATACAATGTTATAACAGCATACCCACAGTAGAGAACTAATAAATGAAATAAATGCATTGCATATCCAAATATATAAAAAAGCTTAAGCAATTTTACAGCATATTTCAGTCTTTTTGTAGGATTCTCAATGTTCATGTCCAATAATTTAAAAAAACCTATTCTCCAGATTTTAATCCTCATTTATTTTCCTGTATTAGGAAAGAATGGAGATATTTTATGTATATTAAATTTTGACATAAACACAGTATACCGTACTTATTTCTTTCATTGTTTTTCTTTAAAGTATGCATATGAAATTTCCCCTTTGATTATATTTATGTAATGATTTCATAATTTTATATTATAGCATATCTAAAAATTATTTAGATAAAGATTTTCAAGTTACTTGCTAAGCAATAGTATAGTGGCTAGGGTAATTGCCTTGCATAATTCTGAAAGGGGTTTAATTAATCTGACATCATTTGTGGTCCTCCATTCCCTGCTAAGAGTGATTCCTGAGCTCAAAACCAGGAGTAAACTCTGAGCACCTATGAGTGTATCCCCAAAACAAAATTATTTTAAATTTTTGAAATACATATCCTTTAGAATGTAGTGCAATAGAATTGTCACCTCACTCCACTTGAAGTCATTTCTATTTCGTTGAGGTCTTTCCTCTCTTATAAGGAAAGATTCTTGATGACTGATACAGCAAATTTACAGAGAAGGTTGAAAAGTTGATCAACTTACATAATGTTCATTTTACTCTTACAAAACGTCTTGGAAGGGGACCAGGCAGTGGCACTGGAGGTAAGGTGCCTGCCTTGCCTGCACTAGCCTAGGACGGACCTGCGGTGCGATCCCCTGGTTCCCCATATGGTCCCCCAAGCCAGGAGCGACTTCTGAGCGCATAGGCAGGAGTAACCCCTGAGCATCACTGGGTGTGGCCCAAAAAAACAAAAAAAAAAAGTCTTGGAAAAGATGAATTTGATTTTATTTACACTTTATACACTCAGAAAAACTCAATGCCACCTTTTATTGACATAGTACTTTGTATCAAATCAGTGAAAACATGTTGTTCACTAGTTGTCATACACAAGGATTATTGCTCACTGGCATTTTGTGACATTAATACTTCTAGTAAATATAACATTTGTCAAATAGAAGAAACAATATTTTATAAACTAACTCTATTATAAAACCTAAGTTCAAAAAATTTAGATGTAGAGAAATATGATCTTATTTCATGAGGCCATAAATGTGTCTCTGTGTGTGTGTCTGTGTGTATATATATATATATATATAGATATATAGATATGAATATTTCTGGCTGCATGAAATAAGATCATATTTCTTCTACTTCAAATATTTCAAATATATATACAACTCAAAATAAAAATAAAAAGCAATTGGAAACAAGATAAACAAAATTTGATACAGCAAATTTTAAAGTTTCTACATGCAAAAAATTCAAAATAAAAGTGCAATTCATGAACTAGGAGAAAAAAATCTTTGTCTATTATTCATCTGACAGAGGGTTAATATCTAAGATATAAGAGATATAAAACACATAAAAAACTAACCAAGGAAAAACAACTAATGCCATAAAAAAGGAGAGACACAAGGTTAAAAATATTTTGCAAATATGGTTAAGTGCCCTAAAGTGGTAGTGATAATACATCAGATAGGAAATTTGTCTTTATGTTGGTGATCCAATCCCTTATAGGTAAGGCCTAAAAAAATTGCCAGGATTAATTTCGAGTACTTTTGATCTTACACCAAAACCAAAAATAAATAAATTAATAAAAATCAAAGATCATATAAGAATGGCATGTATCAAAACTAGAAAATAACAATTTATACTGGCATGATTATTTATGGAAGGAACTAGCATTACTACTGGCAGAAATACTATATGGTTTAAACTTTTAAAAAACAATATGCATATTTCTTAACAATCAATAATTTAATTTACACATATCCAGAAATTTTACCTGGAATCTAACTATGAGGACAAAAATAATCTATTCAGAAAATACATTTTTATATATATACTCATATATACATATGAGTATACACAATAGTCCAGGTATCCCCAACCAGGTGTGACTACAAAATACAAGGTAAAAAAAAGGATTCTAATGCTGAAAATGTAAATAGTGAGGTACAGCTCAAGAGATAAATTAGCAAGATAAAGAGAGTGTGATAAAATCTTTGATTTCTATATTATACACAAAATTGGTTTAACAAAAGAAAAATAGCACTATATAAACATAAAGGATAAATTAAAAATTTTATTGTCATTAATGTAATTTCTTTAAATATTTCAATTTTTATGTCATTTTAAAATATTTCAATTTAATGTCATTAATGTAATTTCATTAAATATTTTAATTGAAAAAGTTGGGACCTGAATTTTGAATAAGGAGGGGCGCCATTTTGTAAAAGCCATATGTCAGGCTTCTTAGGGTCTGAGCAGGGAGAAACACCATTTTGTTAGGACCACATGATGTGAGCCAGATACTAGGACTTCACAAGCCTATTTCCATAGACCCCACTTCAGTCTACCTGGCTATACCAAGTAACCTATCAAGGAGGCAGTAGGAAGATACCCCTAGACAAGAGCCAATTATTTTAAGGATCATCAGAAAGCTGAACCTCTTTATATCCCTTCCCTATATAATCCTCATCATGACCTTGGGCGGGGGTCATTTCTTTCAGGGGACAGCCCCTGGCTGGTCAGGCTGGGAAATCTTCTTGGCAGACAGATTAAAATGTTAAACTTTATTCCAGTTGTGTGGCCTCGTTCTTCTACTCTGGAACCCTACATGTCAGGAACCCTAGAAAAGCATAATCTTAAATATGCAAACTGAAAATTTACTTTAAATGTTGGCACTGGAGAGATAACATGGAGGTAAGATGTTAGCCTTGCATGCAGAAGAACTGTGGTTTGAATCCCTGCGTCCCATATGGTCTCCTGAGTGTGCCAGGAGTAGCCCCTGAGTGCTGCCATGTGTGATCCAAAAACAAAAACAAAGAAACAAAAAATTTGAAAACACTGATGGTTCAAAGTTAAATTATGAAAGACATCATCAGGTAGAGACAATAACATATAAGAAAATAAGTGTTTTTTCCATTGTTTGTTTTTAATTTGTTTTTGTTTGTTTCATTTTGTTTTGGAATCACACTCAGCTGTGCTCAGGATGTACTCTTTCCTTCCTCTGAGATCACTCCTGGCTGGCTTGGGGGACCATATAGAATACCAGGAATTAAATCTAGATCTAGATGAGCCATATTGGCCAACTCAGTTCTTGATATTCTTGAGTTAATTTTTTTTTTTGGTTTTTAGGGAGTTACTTATTTTTGACTATGAACCGTTTTTAAATGCGCCTTTTAAAAAAGTACTGTTCACTAATATTCAATAGCTTGTTCTTCTATTTTAATGAAAGTGTTTACCACCCATTTTAGTTTTATGCATGGCCATCTTTTCTTTATCTGACAGTAACTAACCAGAAATAACGTTACAGGCTAAGAAAGCCATCTGACAACACCACTTCCAACTTCAAATGAAGGTCAATTAAAAGCATCATGTTGCTACATTTTCTTCTATTTCACCTGCCACAGATTGAAAGATTACATAACCTACATAACCCACTTTCCAGTACAAATTATAGGACATGTTTATTACCTGTGTTTCTGTCCAACACAATATAAATCATATCCTCTCCAAAGACTCCTTGTGTTCTGTAAATTGACTGATACTGTATATAGAGCATAGGACATATATTTAGTACCATATATTACTAACTTCTTATAATATATGCTGAAGAACAAAACTTAAAGTCATTTCTGTCTCTTCTACCTTTGTAATTAAACTAGTTTATTTTCATCAATTAATAATTTACAACTTCCTAAAACTACAGCAAATCTCTTATTTTAGAAATTATTTTTTGTGGACTGTTTTTTATCTTATTTCAAAATATGTAATATCATTAAATAAATAAGAATTAATCTTGATAATAATACAGTCAGAGAATTAAAGTAATATGAAACACACATTTAACTTATTGTGTTTATAGGAATCAGAAATACCATGAGCTATTGTTATATATCTGAAAATTTAGGTGTGAACTATGTTGGAAGACCATAAATGACAATATTAGTTCTCATAGATACCAGAGTTTTGATCTCAAATCATTGTCAGTTTTTCTGGATTTCTAGAGAACCTCATAATGTGAATGAAGTTTAACAAAGTAACTGGGTATTTGTAATTCATCAAGTTTATGCCTAATAGTAACTATATGTTATCATTTACTTATATCATAATAATCATTTTCTTTTCTGGATCATTTAAAAAATATCTAATTGCAAAGCTATGGTTTACAAAGTTATTTTTAATAGTAACTATACTATTCTCCCAGATCCCCAATATAACTGAAGCCAATATAAATCAATATAACTCAACTCCTTTATCAAAAATTAACTGCCCGCTGGGCTCTTTCATTGTTTAAATAATTCTGACTCACTGATCAGAGATAATATTTTTATTTCAGTGGCAGGCAGTTTTAACCACTATAACTTTATAATTGAGTTACAAATTATATAATCTGATATCATTGCATTTCTTATTCATCAATATTGCTTTCGCTATTCATGATCTCTTCTGATTCCATAACATCCTTATTATTGACTTATCTAGATCCTTGGAAGAATATTGTCTGAATTTGAATGAGTATATCATTGAATTTAAATAACAGCTTAGGTAGGAGAGTATATTCATTTTAACAGATTTTGACAATTTATATTCACTAAATAAAGTGATTCCTTATTTGTAAGAGAATATGTTCAGAATTTACATATATTTGTTATATACATTCAATCAATTATAGACTGTTCTTTATTCACATTTAAAGAGTAAAAAAATCCCAAAGCATAACTTTTTAATTTCTACCAGGGGAAATAATGATAGTTGGGAGTATTCATTTGAGAAGTATTGAGTGTTATGAGCTGTATTAGAAAACTACATGAGCATCATTTGAGTAGTAACACTTGACTTGCTTTAGTTATATCTCCACAGCCTTAATTCCAATAAATTGTTCATAAAATTACATTAAGTTTTTGAATAAAATTGAAGTTAGTGAGCTGGAGAGTCAAGGCACTTTCTCATATTCAATTGACCTGGGTTTGACCCCGATGTCCCATATGGTTTCCTGAGCCCATCAAGAGTAAATCTTGAATGCAGAGCAAGAAATAACCCCTAAACACTGGTTTGACTCCCAAACAATAAACAAGCACAGTTTATATTGAAAGAATCCTAAAAGTGAATATATTTTAATATTTCATATTTTATTCTTATTTTAATAACACAATTATCAGTGTACATATTACATTATTTTACAATATATACCTAAAAACTAGAGTACGATATTCAGGGGCACATAATTTTTTTAATTTTTTTTAATTTTGATCACAGTGGCTTACATATCTTTCACATTAGTATTTTAGGTACATATTAACATTGAATCAGGGGAATACCAGGTTTGCCCTCCCACCATCCCCATTCCCTTTCTGCATCCCATATCCTCCACCATCACCCCCAGGCTGCTAGAGTAGGTGGTCCCCTCTTTGACTAGCTTATTATTGGTGATCATACATCTGTTTGGTCCTGGTGCCCTCCCTTGTTTATCCCTCTATTTGAGAGGCTAAGCTAGATAAATTGAGTTATGTGGTTTTGTTTAATCTAAGAGCAAGTTATCCTGCCTCACCAGCCAACGATAAGACAAAATCAGAAGATGTGTCACCCTTTGATCAGTGCAAAAACCAAGATTGCTATATACAGATGGCTGGTTGTGACAACCAGGACTAGACAGTATGCATCCTGGGACCAACAACAACAACAACAAAAAAAAGCTATAACCTAGCTTTTGGTCTACAATCTGTTCAACAAACAAGATCTCCAATTCCAGAGGTCTGAATGAGACAACCGAAAGTGAACAGATCTTCCAGAAACATAAAGAAAGACTCTGCCCCAGGCTCCACTCTAGGAGTAACATAATGACCAAGAACACCAACTACAGAAAATGAATTAAAATAACACTGAAGAAGCAGAACTGCTAGAACCACTAAGAAAGCCTTCATCATAAGCTACATTCTTTGAGCTGCACAGTCACCAAGATCTCTAGATACAGAGGTCTGATTTTACCATCCATGACAAAGCAGATGCTTCCATACACCACAAAAGCACCAAGGGTAGAGTAAATGATCATGCAACGAGTCTATAGTTAATTCCATGACAGTATACTTCAGGGATGGAGAAACCCTGTATCTCCTAGGTCAAGGGAATTCCCTCTATAATATCACCAAGAGTTACTGTGCCTATGCAGGGGAAAAAAAGAAAAAAATGATATATATGTATATTTATTGATTGATTGTTTATTATGACGTCCTTATTTTGGTGTAGATATTGAAATTGATCCCTCCTTTTGTATTTCATATTATTTTACTTATCTTTATTTCTCTCTCTCTCTCTCTTTTTTTTTTTGCACTCCAGCATGATTTGAATTCAGAACTGAGACTATTGCATGGTGCTTCTCTTTATTGCTATAGGGCTCACTGGATATCTAATTTGACACTTATTTTTGTATTGTTATGGTGTTTCAATTACATTTTTCATGTTCTCTCTCAAACTGAGGCTGATAGCCACTAGAAGGACTCCACCCATTTCCAGAATATCTTTATTTTATTTTATTATTAATTCAGAATTTAATTAAACATTCATTACATTAATTAAACATTGTTCCCCCTACTTCTTTGTGTGCAGTAGAATTTTTATTGGTAAAAGTACTGCCTGATATTAAGTGAAATGATTTGTAAAGTGAAATAATTAGTGGTTATGAGAAATTTATGTTTTATTCATTTTTAATAGAAATTAATTTAACTACTTGTTTATTTATTTGCAGACTCAT
The DNA here is from genome assembly GCA_004027635.1 of Crocidura indochinensis. NCBI lineage: Eukaryota > Metazoa > Chordata > Mammalia > Eulipotyphla > Soricidae > Crocidura > Crocidura indochinensis. The sequence goes on from PVKC010051451.1 coordinate 9,859, forward strand.
TTTATTCAGTATCTTTATAGAAAATTCATTAAAATAAACCAAAATATCCAGGTCTTCTAAATATTACATTTAGCTGTAGAAACAAAAAAAGTTCGTTTTCATTAACATATATAGTAATTAATTTATCTAAATTTTCTATTTACATAAGTCATTTGTTTGGCAGACAATGTCTTCTGATTTCATTGTCATAAAATAATGAGAAGAATGAGGTCTAAAGCTATAGCACAGTGGTAGGGTGTTTGCTTTGCACGCGGCCGATCTAACATGAACCTTGGTTCATTCCCTGACCTCATATATGGTCCCTGGAGCCAGAACTGATTTCTGAGCTCATAGCCAGAATCATCACAGGGTGTGTCCCAAAAAGAAAAAAAAAATAAGAACTTGAAAGGATATCAGTCAAAACAAATATGTAGGTTAAAATTAATCTAATTAAAATAAATCTTTATCTATCATATTTGTAATTGTGCACTTTCAAAGGAATAGATTGTTTCATGTCTAAATTTAAAAGTAAATTTAATATAAGTCTTAGTTGAGTTAAGAATGATAACTGCATTGTAATGCTTT
>PVKC010051452.1:0-10422 GCA_004027635.1 Crocidura indochinensis
AAAAACCAAAATAAAGTGATATTTTAATTAGTTTGTACCAATACTCATAAGTAGAGACTCTGTGTAAAGGAGGTCGTGAAAGAATGGAACCAGTGAACATTATGCTGGTGAAGTTAGAAAGAAAGGGGTAAAAACAAAACAATCTCTCTCATATGCAGGAAGTAAAAATAGATGGCAAGACAGCAACAAAGACAACACAATGGGAAAGCTGAATTGTGGGGGCAAGGTTAAAGGGAGAGGCATTGGGATACTTGCAGGAGGGAGGTGAGGGGACTGGTAGATAGTTGTGGTGTTGGAATTGAGTTCCTGAGAAACCATTCTTCACAGTATTATAAACCACATTAGAATCTCAATTTAAAATTAAAGCTAAAATCAACAAGGAGCTGGAGAGATAGTACAACAGGTAGGGGACTTGCTTTGCATGCAGTCAACCCAGGTTCAATACCCAGTTCCCCAGATAGCCCCCCAATTCATATCTGCCAGAAATGATTCCTGAATGCAGATCCAGAAGCAAGCTCTGTGTACTGATGGGTATGACTCCCTCTCCCCCCTCAAAAAAAAAAAAAGAAGAAGAAGAAGAATCGAGAGTTAGGTATGTATAACCAGTAAAATATAGGATCTAGCACACCTTGCATCACTTACAGAGCTGTGTTGTTTCCCCAGATAGTGGAAGAAAAAAGTCTTCCACACAACATCAGATGAAACGAAGATTCTATAAGGGGAGCTGGCATTAGTTCTGCAAAGTATAAATATTTTTCCCAATGAAACAGCAGTTTCCCAAAATTGACTCTATAGTGCTCCCAAATAAGCTACATTGGTGGACTAACTAACAGCATTTTTTGTTTGAAATCAGCAGGTACTAAATATATTATTATTTTTTTTAAAAATGTAATCATAGTGCTTAAATAAATGCATTATTATTTTTTTAAAAATCAGCAGGTACTACACCTGCTATATTATGAAATTAAAATTTTTAACCCAAGATCCCCAAAATGACCAAATAAAGGGTTCAAAAAGAAATAAAGAGGAGACAGCGATAGCACTGCGGTAGAGTGTTTGCCTTGCATGCAGTTGACCCAGGATGGACCTAGATTGGATACCTGGTGTCCCCAAACCAAAAGCTATTTCTGAGCACAAAGCCAGGATTAACACCTGTACACACCTGTCACAGGGTGTGGCCCAAAAACAAACAAAAAAAGGAAATGAAGGGACCTACATCTTTTGTTTCAGACCTACCAGTTCATCTAGGAAATATCAAATAGACTATATCCCTGATGGAGGCAGAAAAAGACACCAATTTTGAAAAAAAAAAAAAAAACCTGCCCTGTATTGACTATGAAAACTGGCATCCACATTTATACATAACCATCTCTTACAACCTCAACCTCTGATCCTTGAGCACACCACGGAAATCTTGTCATGTTCATTCTGTCACATTTATGATCTGCCACAGCCTGAGGCTGCCTCTGATCAAAATCAGAAATGTCACCAGATGACTTCCTTTTCCTTCTTTTTACCTATGTGCAATATACCGATGCATTTACCAACAGTGAACCAACAGGATTCTCCAAATAATCTACCTGCAATTTATGGTCTAACCAAAGTCTTTTTTTTTGGGGGGGGGGTCACACCCGGCAGGACTCAGGGGTTACTCCTGGCTCCATGCTCAGAAATTGCTCCTGGCAGGCACGGGGGACCATATGGGGCACCGGGATTTGAACCGATGACCTTTTGCATTAAAGGCAAACGCCTTACCTCCATGCTATCTCCGGGCCCCTAACCAAAGTCTTTTTGTTTGTTTGTTTGTTTGGGAGACATACCCAGCAGTATTCTGGATATTAATCCTGACTTTGTGCTCAGGGATCACTCCTAGAGCTGTTCAGGGGACCCTAAGCAATACACAGAATTGAACTCGGGTCAGCTGCATGAAGCTTACCCATGGAACTATGTCTCTGGTCGCCAAAGATGGTAAATTAATATTTCTGCCATGCACTAAGGAATACTAGCCCTGCCTGTGCTATAATCCTAATGAAACCGTGCTACATGGCAGGAATGTGGTTTGAGCCTTAGCACTGTGTAGCCCCTCCTATACCTCAGCAAGCATTCCATAGTTGTTAGCGCATGTAAGTCTGATGAAAATGTAGCGCATGTAAGTCTGATGAAAATGAAGCCTTCATCACTGGGCAGAGAAAATTTACTCTCTGGACCACCACTAATTCCATCCATTCTAGCATTAGGGGTTTTGGTTGTTGTCATTTGTTTATGGTGTGGGTGGCCTTCTTGGCCCTGCTCAGGGCTTACTCTCAACTCTGAATTCAGGGATCACTTTTGGTATGGTACAGAGAACTATTTGGGAGTATGAGGATCGAATTTGAGTCAGGTATACACAAGTGCCTTACCCAATGTATTATCACTGCAGATTTGATTCTAAAAGTGATACTGTGTTTGCTATGCTTACAACATCAGAGAATATTCTGTACTCATGATGAGACAGCATATAAATTAATACTGTTATGTCACACACAACCCAGAACTTAATAGCCCAAGCAACAATCATTCCCATCACCCCTTGTCTTCATCTACTCAGACTTGGGGGAGGTTGTGTAGGGGGACTTACAACAGCATGCATTTTACTTCTGCAATGTTCTATTTCATCAATTCCAATAATCTCCAAGACCATACTGTTGTCCCTCCTAGCACTGTCACCTTTGTGTGATGAGCCTAGATGAGTTTGTGAACTATACAAATATTCTAGTCACAGCACTCATTATACTGTCAGCAACACAGACCAGGATCAGCAAAGTGACTTTACATTAATATGGTCCTCCTCAGGCATCAGGGTTCAACTGATGAGTGTTGGTTAGGTGACTGTGCATTTAAATGCCACAGAGTGGCGAAAATCTCTTTACAGCAAGCAGGGCTGTACTTGGACTCATAATCTTGGCAAAGTCCCCAAAGAGATGAGAAATATACAACTGTCTTGAACCCCATATATTCTCTGTGACAATGATGATGAAATTGGCACCTTCATGCAAACATCATTAATTTGCTCATGGTCCTGAAAATCAGTTCCATGCTATCTGACTAGCCTTTCTGTTCTGGGCAAGCTGGGGCAGCTGAAATCAAGGTGGGCTGCATTCTCATCTGGAGATGCTGGCTGGCATGTGGCGTGGGGTAAAAGGGAAATCTGCTTCCAATCTCATTCTTGGTGTTGCCACAATGCAGTTCCTTGCAATTGTAGGACTCAAGTCCCTGTTTACTGGCTAATTGGGTGCCTCAGTTCATTCTCTGCAAGTCGAATAACCCACTATTCTTACCACAGGCCCTTCCCAAGCCAGCAAGAGCACTTCAAGTTCTTCTTGGATTCTAACCTGAGGATTCTAATTTTTTGTTGTCATCATTGTTATAGAGCCACACTCTGTAATGTTTGATGACTATTACCTGCTCTGTGCTCAAGGTCTCTTCTGGCAGTGTTTAGGGGACACTGTGGTGCAGAGATCATACCAGGGGCTACCACAGACACAGCCCACATACTCCAGCCCTTGAAGCTCTCTCTTTGGTCTGAGCCCCAGATTTAAAAGGTTCCTGTGATTCGATCAAGCTCTCTGGATCATCTCCCCGGCCTGAAAAAAAAATCAAATAAGGCTAGTTCATGGCCCTGGCAAAATTCCTTCCGTTGTGACATACTTGCTCAAAATGATGGCTCATCAAATCCACAGGTGCCGACTGCGCTCCAAGATATGATCACACCAAGGGGTGGGGGGACAGGGGGGTGAGGTCACCAAGGTTCAGTTGGCACCTCTGCCTCCTGAAAATCCTGCCCACGCTTCCTATAGGGCTCCTAGTTACCTCTGCCACGTTTTAAAGACCAAACAAAGCCCAGCAGCCCCCGAGGCGAACAACGGGCTGCAGATGCTCCTTTTCTTAGCTGCCAGGAACTGGAAAACCACATTGCAAAAGCACCACAGATGCACAGAGCCAGGAGGGAAGGAGGGAGGGAGACCTGCTTTAGCAAAGCCCTGTTGAGTCCCTGCAACTCCACCCTCAGGAGGGGTCCCTGAGTCCAGGTGGCTTAGAGAGCAAGTTAGGGCTTTAAATGACAAAAGAGGACAGGATGAGAAGCAGGGAAGTAAAGGTCAAGTTCACACTGTCCCTAGAAATAGACCCCGATCCTCCTTCTTTCGTCCCTAGCTGGTGCCCTGCAAGGTGTCCAGGCTCTGGCTTCTTTCATCAACACAGAGGTGCAGGATGCTCTCACACCCCCTGGTGTGGAGGGGGCCCTCCCTGAGGGGGTGGGCCTCCTAGGCGGGGAAATTTGTCTGTTCCCAACTCGGAAACCTGAGTCTGCTAATATCTTTTCTAGAAATCCTGCTGACTGCGTGGGTTCCCAAAGAGAGGATGAGGAAGGCAGGTGCAAAGGAAGTCAAACCCCCGCCAGACCAGCTGGGAAAGTCAAAACCGGGCACTGGGTTTCCTTTGCAATATTGATCTTTCAAGCTCTGTGGAATCTTTGAGTCTTATCTCGCTCCTGAATCCTGGGGGCTCTTTTCTCCCAGATGCTGGTCACATTGAGGAGTCAGGGAGTTTTTTTGGGTTTGTTTTTTTTTTGTTTTTTTTTTTGCTCAGAAACTCAAGAAGTCAAGACTGAAATCCCAGGTGAATACAAAACTATCAGGGGTCTGGAAAGGTGGAAGAGAGGTGGAGGGTTATTTTTTTTTCTGTTCTCGGTGGAATTTTATATATTTATTATTCAATGTTTTTGAGGCTTTAGGGGCCAGGCCAGAAAAAACAGGACTTCACAGATCAGCCCCTTTTCAATTTTTTATTTTTATATTTTAGGAAGTGTTGAAATCATGGCCTACTTGGGTTGAAACGGTTTTATAGAACTTAATTAGTTCATGGAATGTTCTCGGGGGAAAAAACTTAAAAAGCAAGAAGTAAAAAAATATATAAAAGATGAGCTGCTTGAAGATTCCTAGGCCACCCTGGAACCAGACTTGAGAAGCTCAGTTGGAAGGTCTCAATAGCTGTGACAGAATCACCCCCTTTGCGCTACTCACCTCACTTTACTACTCTCTCAGCCAAGTTACCCGGGTTCCATTTTTCCAGGTTCTGCATCATTTCACCAGCCAACTGCCAAAACTCACAAGTTCCCATTGCTGTTTGGAATCTCCCCAGTAACATGCACTGGGAAGTCTGCAAGATTTACAAAATTAAGGAACCATGAGGGGGATGAAAGGGAAGTGTCCCTGAAAGCTGGCTGGAGGGAGACATAGAGAAGGGAAGGTCACTGGGTTTGTGGGGAGGTTTGGGAGAGTTGGGGACCATACCCAGTGGCGTTTAGGGGTTTCTCCTGATTCTGCACTCAGAAATCACTCCTGGCAGGCTAGAGGGACCATATGGATGCAGGGAACCCAAGTCAGTCCCCGATGGGCAATGTGCAAGGCAAATGCCCTATGGCTGTGCTATCACTTAGGCCCAAGATCACTGTTTTTTGCCTGTCTGGGGGTAAGTGATAACACAACAGAGGTGCCCTCAGCTGTGTGACAGACCCACAGTCCTTGCTCCCTATAGGAAGCTTAGAATAGGGGCCCTGATTGCCAATCTGCTTCTTTGAGTTGGGATATTTCTTTAAAATTATTATATAGGTTCGAATGAGCTACTGAAATCCTAATGGATGGGATTAATTTTTTTTCAGCATGCTATTAGCTCAGCTGGTGGCCTGTATTATTTTTCCACATTTAAGCAATAAAACAAGTGTTTCTTTTTTACAAATCTGACTCTTTTTTTTTTCATTAGAGTAGATTACCAGAGTTCTCTCCCCAACTCCCCCCCCCCCAAAAAAAAAGGCAGCTGAAATCTATCCACCACATTGATGGCTATTATTTAGAGGTGTTGGCAACTGGAGAGGTAGCCTCGGGGAGGTATTTTCCTGAGAAAGGAAGGATGAGTCCAGATGAAGGGGGCAGGAAAGGAAACAGGATATTGAAGTGAGACTCAGGACACTTCCTGCCACCCCCTGGAAGGGGAGCATCTCCTTCCAGCATAAATGACTGCAGGAGGATTAAATCCTCCCACTTCATACCTCAATGAAGACAAGAAATGGTCATCTGGAGATACTAGAAGTCTGGGGGTTCATTAACCCCAAATCACCACCCAACTCTTTGGACCCCAAAACAGTAGGACTTGGGAAAAATCACTCAGAAATTATCTTGGTTCTGGACAACATAGCTTAGAAATCATTATTAGTAGAATTTTATGTATGGAATATTTTTCAGCACCTTGCTCTAAAATTACAATTTTTTAATATTTAAAAACACTTAAAAAGAGAGAGAAAAGCCTTGAGCTAAAGGCAGTATAATAGAACCATTCACAAAACTTGAGTCAGCTTGTTTTACTTTCTTTTGGAAGAGTTTAAAGGAGTTAAATGGGGTCCTTGGAGTAAAGAGGTGGGTACACAAGTAATGAGTGTGGTGATGGAATAAGGTATATGAGAAACTAACATTAACAGTATTATCAATCACAGTATCTTTTTAAAGAATAAAAAGGGGGGGCAGAGAAATAGCCCAGCAGGTGTAGGGTATTTGCCTTGCAGGCAGAAGAACCAGGTTCAATCCCCAGTATCTCACACAGTCTCTGACCCAGGAGTAATTTCTGAATCCAGAGTCAGTAGTAATCCCTGAGCACTACAGAGTATGGCCCAAAAGTCAAAAATAAATAATAAAAATAAATGGTCCAGATTTCCAACAAGGTTTGCAGGTATGACCTTTCTCACGCCAAAATAAAATTCAAACCAAGTCAGACTAACATGCTTCCATCCCACTGATCCTCACTCAGCACAGTTGTTCTAGGAGTGCGGGGGGCTTCCATGGACCATGAAAATTGCACTGATGTCTCAGGGAGACCTTGTGTACTAGGCACCTGAACTGCTTTTGACTCGTTTCTTCTTGACGCAGTTATCACACAAAGTATCATTCTGAACATGTCAGGAACACCTTACCATGTCGAAATCATCAGCTATATCCTGTGAACTCCACCTACGCTCAGTTGTAAATCATTTCATTTTATTTTGGAAAGCCACATCCAGCAGTGCCCAGGGCTTACTCCTGGCACTGTGCTCAAGTATCACACCTGGTTGGGCTCAAGGGACCATTTGACTCTGTGCTCAGAAATCGCTCCTGGCAAGCTCTGAAGACTACATGGGATGCCAGAGATCAAACCTGGGTCCATCCTGGGTCAGCAGCATGCAAGGCAAACATCCTACCCACTGTGCTATTACTCTGGCCCCGTCCATTCTAAAGATAAATGTTAAAGCCATAAATGTCAACCAATGACAACTTAATCATAATTGCTGGTTTCTTAATTTTTCATCGAAAATAAGCCAGATAAAGGTCTTTGTTTCCCTGAAACATATATAGAGTAAAACCAATAAACTAACCCAAAGAAAGTGCAAGAGGAATTCTAAGACCTAGCAAAGCTGTTTAAGGGCACAAATATAAAATTCTGAAGATATATATATATATATTCAGAGTTTGCCAAAGAAGGGTGGAAGTGGAAAGTGTTTCCCCAATATCCTCCATAAGAAAAAAAAAGGTCTACTTTGTATTATTGGGAGAATATGTTCCTCTTTCCCTCTAGTTTCAGCCAATGATTAAAACAACTTCAGCAGTACTTTACATCTTGACGCCTTGAGTAAACTCTCGATATGCTTTTTACACAACCTGTCTATAGAAATACATTTTCTGTACATGCCTTCTTGTAGGCTTTCCCAGGAATTCATTTTCCGCCCTTTGAGTCAGTGCATCATGGAAACTGCCCTCCAGAAAGCCCATCTCTAGCCCAGCAGCCACACTTTCCAAGGCTTCTCCATGAATGAGATTTCTCTAAGGACTTTTGTTTATTTGTGCTGTCCAGACCATGCAGTATGATTTCCAAATGCAAGTAAGAGGAAAATAGCCCAAAAGGCTTGATTGTACAGGTGAGTGCCTGGAACGCCTCTATCCAGAATTCAAGAATTCAAATGACATGGTGTCAGCATTGAAAGGCCAACCAGGGATTTCTTTATGGGGATGTTGCAGTCCACAGGCAGATGAGAGAGCTCATTCATAAATTAATTCAAAGTGTAGTTGGATGACACTAGTTGCCAGCTTCGTGCTCAGTCACTACCCTAATCTACCCAAAACCAATACTTCACCTTCACCAATAAATATACAAGGGCGAGAGAGGAGAGAGAGAGTGAGGAGAGAGAGAGAGAGAGAGAGAGAGAGAGAGAGAGAGAGAGAGAGAGAGAGAACAGTGAGAAGAGCACTTGCCTGGCACACAGCTGACCCTAGCACCAAAAGTAATCTCTGAGCACAGTCAGGAATAAGCCAGAAGCACTGTCAAGTGTGATCCATGAAGAAAGTAAAACAAAGGTTCTCCAAGGGGCTTCTTAAGATGGATAAGGAATGTATTAGCATCAGGTGCAGAGAGTGTTTCTTGGAGAGGAAGCCCAGATAGAGAGAAAATGGGAACTAACAACAGACCATGCAAAATTTGGCTGCTTTTGTCAATAAGGTTTTATTGGCAAATGGCCATGCCCTTTATTCTGCCTATCTGCTTGCAAGGAGCAGGGGGCAAAGTTGGCTAGTTGAGACAGAGACTACATGGTCCCCAAAGTTAGTAATACTGACAGGACAGGTGTACAAAAAATTTGCTAAACCCAGACTTAGAGGTTTAAGAGTGTGCTGAAAATTCTCATTTTTTTAAGTTTCCAGTATCCTGACCACAAATGAAAGAAGAGAAAAGAAAAGCTAGGCACAAAGAGAAAAGTGAAGCAGCTGATGCAGTTTTCAGCTTGTAGAAGAATGATGCATGGAGTCACACTGTCCCCTGCAGGAATTTAGCCTTTTCACCTATGATTACCCTTTTGTTCAAGGGTAATGGGCTTTGCCAGCATGATAGTAAGAAAGAGTTTTTCACCAAAGATGTTTTCTCTGTGATCCTGGTCTTCCTTCCTTCCATCACTACGCAACACAGCATGATATTTAAATCCGCTTTCATTTCCTGAGCAGACTTTATACACACACACACACACACACACACACACACACACACACACACACACACACACACACACAAACACACACAAACACAACACTGACATTAAGAATGAAACTTGATGTAGGGAGATGGGACTAAGGCTAAGATGAAACAGGAAGATCTGACATACCCTGCTCCCAGTTCAAATCCCCACCTCACCCCACCACAGCTGCATCAAAGATGGTCCCCCAAATATTACTAGAGTTCACTCCTGAGCAGAGCTAGGAATGGTGCCTAAACACTGCAAAGAAAAGGGGGCCTGGAAGAGAGTACCTAGGACAAGGTGTCTGCATTGCATGCAGTCGACCTTGGTTTGGTCAAGCACTAATCTGGTCTCTGGACACTGTCAGACATTGCTAAATAAATATCAAACTGGAGTGGGGATGTGGGTAGGGAGGCCCTATTTGCTCTGAGCTCCTATCTACTCACACAGACACTACCTGTAGTTCCAGGTATGGTACCATTCCAGAGTGAAGACATCCTAGAGTTTAGGAGAGTTAAGACTTTTCAAGTTTGGTAAATTTTGGATCAGAACAATAGTACAGCAGGTAGGGCTGCACACAATCGACTTGTATTTAACCCCCAACATTCCATATGGTCTCCCAAGCCTACTAGGAATGATTCCTGAGCACAAAACCAAGCACCACTAAAAACCCTAAGCACCACTGGGTGTGGCCCCCCAAATTAGTTAAAGTATGGTCAATTTGGAAATTAAAGAGTTTAAGCAGAGTGTTTTGTTTTCTCTCTCTCATTCTGTCTCTCTTGCTCTCACTTTTGCTTTTGCAATGCCTTAAGCACTGCTTTGCCTGAAGAAGGGCCCAGCCTCAATTCCAGCACCATACTGTCTCCTGAACACTGAAGAAGTTACCCCTGAACAATCATGTGGAAATAGCCTCTGAGCATCACTGGTTGTGTCCCCAGGACAAACAAACAAATGTAAAGGATGTATGAGTGTGTGAGAGTTGCTGTAGCAAACTGCCAGACTTGCTGCTTCAGTGAAAGGACTTTATTTTGTCACTGTTCTGTAGGGTAAGAGTGTAAGATAAAGACACAATGCAAAGTTGGTTTCTTCTGAGGATCTCTCCCCTGCTTCAAAGTTGTTCACTTCCTTCCTTCTGTGATCCTCACTCACAGTCTGTACAAAAGCCAGTGGACTGGAGCACTGGGATGACTTTATAGAGCTTTATATTTATTATTTTTATTATCTCTAATTGCTCTATTTAAGCACTGCAGTGACCTTACAGAGCTTTAATTACTACTCCTTCGAAAACCAAAGCTTCCAACACAGTCACATGCCGAGGCACTGGGAGTTTGTTTGTTTTTTTTTTTGTTTGTTTTTGT
>PVKC010051453.1:0-10414 GCA_004027635.1 Crocidura indochinensis
AAAGAACATTGTTCCCTCTCACCCCACCCCTTGCTCCACCATTGAGTGTCTTGATACCTGTTTAAAACTATTTGGGTGTATTTTTTTAATGGATAGATTTCTTAAATTTTTATTGTTCTATTGATATATTTGCCTATTAAAGTGGTCTTAAATGCATGATTCATATTTCTTTTCAATTAAAATATTTTTCAGGAGAGACATCCAGTAAGTAATAGTCAGGAATTCCTTCTGATTCTACACTCTGGAATTATGAATGGTATTGTTCAGAGAATAATATGAGATGCTGGGAATTGAACTCAGGTCAGCTACATTCAAGGCAAGCACTCTACTTGTACTATCAGCATGGTTCATATTTCTTAGACCTCTGTAGAATTTTTTGTGTTCTTTTTGAAAGTAAAGCAATCTTAAAATTATTTTTTAAAATTTAATTTACTTTATATAAACACTGTGGTTTACAAAGTTGCTCATGATACAATTGTTTCTGGCATTCAACGTTCCAACACCAATCCTATCACCAATGTAAGATTCACTTTATCATTGTCCCTAATTTCCCACTCACTCTCAAACTTGCCCACTAGTCAGGTACAAAATAATTTACTGTATACTGTTGTTATAACTAAATGGCAATGTAATATTCTTTTTTTTTTTTTTTTGGGTCACACCCGGCAGTGCTCAGGGGTTACTTCTGGCTCCATGCTCAGAAATCTCTCCCGGCAGGCACGGGGGACCATATGGGGCACCGGGATTCGAACTGATGACCTTTTTGCATGAAAGGCAAATGCCTTACCTCCATGCTATTTCCCGGGCCCCAACAATGTAATATTCAAAAAATTTTCAGTAACAGAAAATTTGTGAAAATTGTTATATCTCACAATGGGGTCATTAAATAATCTGAAGGGTTACTAAGCTGTTTGCCACTAGTTGAACATTTTGTTTTGTTTTTGTTTGTTGGGCTTAGATGCTTCTGTGCTATTTCATATCTAATTTACTATGTTTCTACTGAGGTGTCAGTATTGAGGAATTTGGAGGTGGAGCACTCCAGGATTTCCAAAATTGATGTAACTGAGCCAATGAGTAATAGTGGCAGCTGTGGAGCTTCTGGAAGTACAGAAGAATAGGAGGAGGCTGCCTGTTCTTGATTTGAGAAGACCCTCAAGTTTTCAGCCCCCACAAACTGGCATCTTAAGTTTTTCTTGGTTAGGTGTATCTGCAGAGATTAGTAGTGAAACACCAATCTAAATAACTAAACAGTGAAGTTGGGCCATTGGTGTCTTTTCAACTTGGGGTTGTGAGTGTGACTGTCATGGTTTTTGAGTCCCCAGAGTTTACAGCCATTAAACCAGTGTAATCATAATTTTTGTGGCTTGGTTGGCATCTCTCTAAGAATAGTTGACCAATATCGTGGCAGTTATGGGATATGGCTCTGACTGCTGGGCTTCTGGAAGTACAGAGCAGAAGGGAAGACTGCCTGACTCCACTCTGTGAAGATCTCAAGAAGGCAAAACTATTTTTTATTTGTTTTTTTTTTTTTTTGGACATACCTGGCAATTACAAGGGGTTCAAGATTTTTTTTTTCTGTAAAGCCAGGCAGTAATATTTTCACCTTTGCAAAGCATGCAGTATTTTTTCCAAAGATTTCACTTTACACCACAGCATGAACACAGTGATAATTAATATGGAAACAAATGTGTGGCTGTTTTAGTTAGATTTGATTTACTACAATGTATGTAAAACTGGATTTAGCTTTCCCCACTTTTAATGTGTGGACTTCCGGTCTTGGAAAGAGGCAACTGTATAATTGCCTGTTTTGCACTCTGAAAGAAATGCTTATTTTTTCTTTCCCAAAATATCATCATTACTTCAAATAATGGCTGACAAATAGTTTTGAATTATTTGCCAGATTTTTAAAAATGGTTTTCAATTTACTCAGCTTTTGTTACAATTAGAAATTACTTTATATCCTGTCTTTATTCTTTCTTTATAATTTTGATTATACACCAACATTTACCAACTTGTTCATAATACAGTCATTTTGTGCATTAAATATTCAAACACCAATCCCACCACCAGTGTGATATTTCTTCACCAGTGTTCCCAGTCACTCACCCACCCACCAACATAGCTTGCCTCCATGCAGGCAGAAACAAATTTACTTCATGTTGCTTGTTACAACACAAAAACAACTGGAATTATCAAATCTTAGATCAACACAGGTCAATTTGAAATGATTGGTATGTCTCTCTGTGATTTTACAAAGTCACTGTCTAAGGATTTACTGGGCTGCGGCTTGGTGCTAGTTGATCTTTCTGTGCTACTGGTTAGGTTCACTGAGGTGGGTAGATTACTATGTTACTTTCCCATTAGATTTTCTGAGATACCACTGTGCTGACACTACAAGATATTGTGGTGTGGTGTGACTTCTTGCAGGATTTATAGATCTAAAGAAATTTAGGTGGTTTGTAAACTTGATAAAGTTAATTCATGAAGCTGGGACCTTTCAGAAACCGAAGGGTATTGGGGGTGGCATTGGCTGCTGTAGTTCATTCAGAAAGAAATTTGTCTCTCTACCTTCTGAGACAGCCACAGATCAGCCTACCTGGAAAGTATTGGAGGTCATTATTTTCTTTTGGAACTTGGTGGCAGAACTGGACCTTAATTCTACTAAAAGATGGTCTGCCAGATTTTTCAAAGTTGAGTTTTCTCCTCTAGGCACCAAGTCACCCAGAAGACAGTGTTTGGAAAATTTATCTTTTAAGCATGAGTTAGTTTGAATATAAATATGATTCATTTTTTATGTTTAGCAGATTACTTTATTAATATTCCACAAATGGATAAATCTTAAGCTATTTGTCTATTTGCATGAACTCATTTCATTTAGCTTCATATACTCAAGGTAATACATGTCTGTGAAAAATGGTAAAATTTAACCTGCTTTAATAGCTAAGTAGGATTTCATCACATCTTTTGCCATTTAATTCCTGTTTTTTTTAGGTTATTTCTACTCATGACTATTATAAATATTGCTGTATTGAAAATGGGCACAAATATCTTTTCATATTAGTATCTTAGGGACTGGAGAGTGAGTACTGGAAAGATAGAGTAAGGCTTATATCATTAAGACCTTGCATATGATTAACACAGGGGTGTTCCCTACTACCCTATGGTTCTTAGAGCATTGTGTTATGAATACCTAAGGGAGGCCCCTAAACTCTGCCAGGTGGGTAATTCTCAAAACCTCAGTTGACTATTAATTGCTTGGAAAGTCCTCAGGGTCTCTTGACCTCCAGTTGGGAGTCCCTTATACCTTCAAACCTATTACATTTGAGTAATTTTATCTTTTAATAGCAGGGATTATACGGCACTTATATTATTCAGTATATTTTATTTTTTGAGTTATTTCCATAATGATTTTCTCTATTCCTATGGACAGTGACTGAGGGTTCTCTTTCCCCACATCCTTGCCAATATTACTACAGTCCTCTTTTTTTTAATTGTAGTCATTCAAACAGGAGTTATGTGGTGTCTCACTATGCTTTTAATTTACTTTTCCCTAATAAATGGGAAACATTTTTTTCATGTGCCTGTTGTCCTTTTGTATGTGCTTTGATTTGAGAAATGTCCCATCAGCTCAAAAGTACATTAAAAATTTAAATATTGAGGTAAGTTGTTTGATCCACATTATTTTAGATATTATTCCCTTGTCTATGATTTGCAACTACCTTTCCTGACTATGATGTCTTTTAATTTTGACAGTTCGTTGTCTAGTACAGAAACTTTTTACTTTGATGTAGTTCCATTCATTATTTTTGCTTTTGTTTCTATAAAATGAATCATGTCTACAAAGATACTTATAAAGTTTTTTTTACTATGCAATTTGCAGCTTTAAGTAAAAATTTTATTACATATATGGCTTAAAACAATAGTTCAGTTTTATTCTTTTGCCTATGGCTGTCCAGTTTCCCCAATACTATTGAAGAGATATTTTTTTTCACAATGCAGTAATGCATATAAATGTGTGCATTTATTTCTGGGCTTGGTTTAGTTGGTTGTTTTTTTAATTCCAATATTATCCTGCATTTATTATTTTAGTTGTATTGTATAGGTTGAACTCAATATGTGACATCTCTAATTTATTTTTCTTCTTCTTCATCTTTTTTTTATTTGGGCCACACCCAGTGATGCTCGGGGATTATTTCTGGATTTGCGCTCAGAAATTTCTCCTGGCGTGGGGGATCATATGGAATGCTGGGGATTGAAGTGAGTTCTGTCCTGGGCAGTCGCATGCAAGGCAAATGCCTTACCTCTGTGCTATCACTCTGGCCCCCACTTCTCTATTTTTGTTCTTCTTTCTCAATATCATACTGGTTATTTAAGGTGTTTTGTGATTCCATACAAATTTTAGGGCTTTTGTTTTATTTCTGAGAAAAATGCTACTAGAAGTTTTAGAGGAATTTCACGGAGTCTATTGACTATTGATTTGATCACCTGACTTTAAACCTATGTTGATTTTTCTAATATGTGCATAAGGAATGTATTTCCATATCCTTGGTTTTTTATTTCATTTAATACAATATATATGTTTTATTGCTTGGTTTAAATTTACTTCTAAGCATTCTTTATGTTTCCTTTGTAAATAATTTCTCTTTTATAAATTTGCTTGCATATGGAAATGACATGTTTTTGTAAAACTATTTTGTAGCCTTCAAACTTACTAAACCCTATGCCCTTTTTCTAGTGTATGAATGAAATTAAAGACTTTATTATGTGCAAAAGCTGGTCTGAAAATGGTGAAAGTTTTATTTCTTCCTTTCTGACTTGGATGACTTTAATTTCTACTTGCTCTGACTAGTTTTTTCAACACTATTTTAAATGTAAGTAGCAAAAATGTGAATAGTTATTTCAAATATTAAAGTAAAAAATTCATAATTTACCATTGAAGTTAGGTGTGACATTGTCATAGAAGATCTTTATTGTATTAGGTTTCATCTATACCCTTTTGGTAGTTTTGTGTTTTTCTTCTAAAGTAATGTAGAGTTTTACAAATGCTTTTTATGCCTCTATATGGATCATAATATTTCTATACTTTATGTTGCTAAAATGGTATAATGTTGACTGAAATTTCTTCAATGCTAATGCCCAACATTCATAAATTACATTGGTGATGGTTAAATTAATATGTTAAATTTGGTCTGACAATATTTTGTTGATGCATTTTGTATTCTTAGATTAAATATTTATGGAATGAATATTTTTGGTATGAGTTTTGCATATAGGAGGTTTGGGTTTGATTTATAATACCTATACAGTCCCCTGAGCACTGATGATAGTGTTCTTCAAGTGTGACTGGGTATGATTTGAAAATCAAAACAAATTTTTGATCTAGACCTATAAACTGCATTACCAAATATAGGTGGATATTATACATAACCAGGATTGTATGATTTAACCTATTGAAAGGTTTAAGTGTTTGTTTAATAAATATAAATATTATTATTATTATTTCTTTTGGGGCAACACCAGGCATTCAGGGGTTACTCCTGGCTCTGCACTCAGAAATCACTCCTGGCAGACTTGAAGTCTGAGATGAGATGCTAGGATTTGAACCTGGACATGTTCCCAGTCAGCTGCTTGCAAGGCAAGCACCCTACCACTGTGCTATCTCCCCAGGCATAGTATATGTTTATTAAATGTTAATAATTACTAGTTTAATAGCATTTCAAGATCATTTTACTTTTATTATTATTATCTTGGCATTTAGGCCACAGTGGCAATGCTCAGGATTTGCTCCTGGTTCTGTAGTCAGGGATCACTCCTGGCAAAGCTCAGTGAACTATATGTTGTTATTAAGGATTGAACATGGCCTGAATTTTCAGCTATCATACTTACATATCATTATTCAGTAGGAAATCAGTCTTATAGTTTATCACCTGTATGTGTATATATCACATATGTTCTGATAGGTCACTCTTTACTATATATAATTGGCATTATTTCATTCTTTATACTCATTTCAATTCATCGAACATTTTTTGAACACTTGCTAAAATTCATGCTTATGTTTAGAAGCATAAACTATCCCCATCTGAGATGAATATTTAAAATCCACCAGTTGAAAACTGTGTGATGCAAGTTACATATTCTCTATCTGCATGTTGTCTTATCTGCTAAAATTTACCTTACAGAGTGACTATTATTATCAGAGGCACTATTTATTAAGTGGGAGTGTAGAATGAAGCACTTATCTGGTACCTCCTAAACAGTACCCATTTTACCTCTCAAATCATGCATGCACTTCAGGTTTCTGCCATAATGATGTGCCAATGCAGGGGGAATTCAACAATTACCAGTCTCTTACACCCACCTTTTGTCATCCAGAAGCCACCCTCCAAGTGGGGAGTAGAAAAGCAGACAAAGTGAGTCTTACGTAATGATTTGCAAAGGAATTGAAAGAAGAGGAATGCAACTAAAATATGACAAATGGAAGGTTGTATTAGGTAGAAGAAATAGGCAGACTGAAGTTTTTATACTGTGCACTATTAATAGCATAACAAATACCATCTTCTTGTCAAGTTTAGGTTAAATGCAGATTAATATTTTATTTTTCAGAATCCATCAGAAGTAGAAGAATGAATGTCAAGATGTCCATACATCCAAGGCAATTACAGATTTCAATGAAATCTATATCAGTATTCCAAAAAATTCCAATATATATATTCCAAAATATATGGCATATTTTGGGGTGGGCACAATTGCTGGTGCTTGGGAGAGATTACGGGATGCTGAGGCTTGAACCTGTGTCTATGGAGTGCAAGGCAAATATCCTACCCACTCTATTATTTCTCTACCCACCACAGCATATTTCACATTTAGAAATTTAGACATTTCTAAATTTATTTCACATTTAGAGATTTAGAAAGAATCCTAATATATGTAGGGAAACACAAAAAAGAGCCCCCCAAAAGCAGTGTAATTCTGAGAATAAAAAGAAAATTAAAATAATTTAAAATTAAAAAAGTTCAGTCAAGCATTTCTTTGGGAAATGTTTCTTTTAACATCATTCTTTAAAATGTGAATAATAAAAAAGCAATCCCACCATCTACACAAAAGACAGTGATATTTGCAAAGAAAGTAAAACAGAAAACATTTACCTAGACTAAGGACAAAAGAATAGGTACCCAAATAAAATTATAAATGAAAAGAGATATTACTCATTGATTCCACAGAATTAAAGGTTTCCATTACTCCTCAAAAGCTATTATGAAAAATTATACACCAAATAAAATGGATATATAAATCAAAGTCACAAATTTTCCCTCATGCCTATGAAAATGGCCACGTAAAATTAAGACAAGATATCTGCTATCATGATATTTTTAAAACAAGGATTCTTATCTACTGTAGGATTGTAAATTTGTACATCAATAAAGAGGCTCAGTACAGCTACATGCAGCCGCTCTTGGGTTTAATCCTTTGCCATCTTACATTGTCCTCAGAGCTCCACCAGGTGTGATCCTTGAGCACAGAGCCAGAATTAAGTCCTGAGCTTGGCCAGGTGTGATCCTTATTTACTTTCATAAAAATAAAAAAGAGTACCATCATAGATTTCCATAAATTATACTTCTGGGATCTCATTCTAATTTGTTAAGCTATCTTTTGCACTTTTTTTTTTTTCGGTGATGCTCAGGGGTTACTCCTGGCTATGTGCTCAGAAGTCGCTCCTGGCTTGGGGGACCATATGGGAAACAGGAGGATCGAACTGCAGTCTGTCCTAGGCTAGCGCAGGCAAGGCAGTCACCTTACCTCCAGCGCCACCGTCCGGCCCCTCTTTTGCACTTTTGACAATTTTTCACTTATATAATATTAGTTCCTTACATAATTTGTATATTAACTATATTATTCTATTTAGACACATGGTGTGAATATTTTTCCCATTCTCTGGGTGTCTTTATCTTGAAAAACCAACACATTAACTCAAGAACCTGTCTTCTCATCACCCATCAAGTTTATAGGAGCACTATTTTTGATATCCAAATAAGAAAACAATTTAGGTTCCCATTTATGAATAAAGGAGTAGAGTTGTGAGTACATAGATAAACAGTGAAATATTCTACCACAGATTAAGGAAGTCCTGTTACTTGTAAAATGTACATAGACCTTGAGTGTATTACTTTATAATCTCTTTTATATGGAGAATCTAAATGAAAAATGCAGGTGAATTCATTTGAAAAAGAGATCAAAATGCGATTATCAGAGATATGATAGTTGGAAGTATGTTGTAATGAAGCATACCTCAGATGGAATTTGGTTACATACTATTAGTCAGCTATAAGGACAATAATTATCATAGAAATTGAGTGAAGTCCCAGTCCTCTGCCCCTGTTGGCACTTGGACAAATATTTAGCATTGAGATGAAGTAGAAAGAGATGTTCAGTGAGACAACTCTACTAGCATTCAAAATGGACCAGTTAAGGCATTTCCTGAGCTCTCAGGCCAGGAGGATAATTGGTTGGGACAGCAATTGTAGAATGTTGTTAGTCATGCTGGGGCAAAGTGAAATATTCTGGCAAGTAAAACTTTGTAATTTTGCATCTTTGGAAGAAATCTGATGCACTTAGTATAATACTTCTGAAGAATTTAATTTTCTATGCTTCAGTGTCTCCATTTAAAATAAAACCTGCTAAAAATAATAATAAAAAAAGATAAAATGAAACCTGTTAAACCAGATCAAGATCTTATTAGATTTAACGAGCAGGCTGTGTATGTGTGTGTGTGTGTGTGTGTGTGTGTGTGTGTGCGTGTGCGTGCGCATGCCTGTCTGTCTGTCTGTCTGTCTGTCTGGTCTTGAAGGGAAATAAACTGAGTATTTGAAGTCATGTCCCTTATTGTTACTGTTTAAAAACAAGAACTTCACAAAATGTATATTTTAGTCATTGAAAGAGAGGACCCTGTTTTTCTTTCTCTCATATAAGGAGTATAACTATTCAATGACATATCCAGGCCACTGAGACAATTAGCCAATTGTTCAATGACATATCCAGGCCACTGATGACACAATGTAGAGATTTCTCCTATTTCCTTTACCTGGGCTGAGAGGACAACGTGATTCAAATAAAGACATTCTTTTTATTCCAAAACACTGTGACCAAACTATAAAGCCATGATTTCTCTGGGCAATCTTGGGCCCTGGTTCCACTGTTCCAAGTGGTTCCATGTGGTTCTATTGGTTTCCATTTCTTCTTGTGTTGAATGGAAGACTAACAGTATGCTTTATACAGAATTTTAATGTGGATTATAAGAGTGTAGTGTAAAGGTCTTTATTGGGGAATCGAATACTTTTATGGAAATGGGGTACCTATTCATAGCAAGTCTATAAACTGAGACTACCAAAGTAGAATCATTTCAGTCACTCAGTTGTCATCTTTCTGAATTCAAAATGATTTGGCAATAGAACCTTTGCCAGGACCTGATGTCCATACAACAGTCCTGTCAGGAGCTCCAGAGGTGTGTCCATACATAAAAGTGCACCATGTAACTGTTTGATGTCTCTTCTGAAGGAAGGCAGCACCTTTATCTTATTTTCCCAAGCAAAGTCGCAGCAATGTGCACCATGTGACTTTAAAGAGAATCACATGAATAAGCTCGCTTCTCAGTGCTTTGAAAATGTCACTGAAAGGTCACATTTAGAAAGGGCACAAAATCCAACAAGATAATGACCCAGTTGTTGCCCAGTACACAGCTGAGGACATGGCCTTGTGGTGAGAACTGGTGGCACAGCTCATTGCTTAATTAATGGCAGGGACAGTAATGACTCTACAAATACTGCTGGACACATACACTTTAGTTGAAAATGTGGTTTGTGTCCCAAGTACCATCAAACAAATGCATTCTTTTGACTGCATACTGAGGGAATGCTTGGCATATACTCCAGGTACTTGTTTGCCATGGGCAGCAGTTAAAATGCCAGCCAGTACTTAAAATGCACATTTAGTCATCCACCCTTAACACGTTTTCTGTTCCCACAAGTGCAGTTGATAAACAGCGAGTTAAAAGCTCTCACAGATAAGACTTTCAGAACTCCCTCTGTCTCAAGCCGTTACCCAGGGAACTGTTCCAAGCAAAACAAACTTCAGGGCAACCTCTGTGGGGCCTCCTAGTCCCACGATTGAGATTGCACTCTTGTCTAATTGCCAAGTGGTTAGTAAGGCTCCTCTCATACTGCACCTGCTTGCTCATTGTATTCTGTAGATGACTCCACCACTATGTGACCTCTGCTTTGGAACAGGTAACTTATGGGCCATTTACTTCTTTACCGTAGTGCCTGGAGCACATGGGACTTGGCGTCTAGGAGTGGACCTCAGTAGATGATCTTTCAATTAAATGCCTTCCCAATTGTACCTTCTTTTTTTTTTTTTT
>PVKC010051454.1:0-10373 GCA_004027635.1 Crocidura indochinensis
TCTCTCTCTTTTTTAAAGTGTCAGTAAGACAAAATGGACTTAAATTTAAATTCATCTGTTTCAGGATGGATTTCTTACTTGAAAAAAGATGCCTATAGACAAGGAAATGTAAGACATTAGGAGCTTTCTAGATTACCCTTGACCCTAGGAAAGAAATTGAGGAAGTGTGTGGGATGGAGTGGGGGTGGGGAATAAGAAGAGGTGAATGGAAGTGGCAGGGGCAGGGGCCTCAGACACACAGGTGTCTGAGTGTGTTAATAACCTCACACAGGTGAGGTTGAGGTGAGGTGTGTATTAATATATGTATATTAATATGTACAATGTATATATAAATATATATATACATATATATATATAAATTGCAGAGCCAACAACACTCTAAGCAAGGGGCTCAAACTTTAAATTATGTCTGTTAACGGGGCCGGTGCGGTGGCGCTAGAGGTAAGGTGCCTGCCTTGCCTGCACTAGCTTTGGACGGACCGTGGTTCGATCCGCCAGTGTCCCAAATGGTCCCCCAAGCCAGGAGTGACTTCTGAGCGCATAGCTAGGACCCCTGAGCGTCACTGGGTGTGGCCCAAATTATGAAAAAATAAAAAGTCTGTTAAAGAGGCAGACTGTGGGTGGGGATGGACCTCTGGGAATAATGATGAAGGGAAGGTGGCACTAGTAGTAGGCATGGTGTTATGTATTGTATGTTTGAATAACTTTGATAATCTTGGGCCTAAAGAAAATGATGCCTGTAAAAATAAATGGATGATTACAAAAAATGTCTCTAATTTCAAACTCTAGACCTGGTGATACACAATTTTATAAGGTTTTTGGTTTTAGGGAGCAGGGAATTTGGACCACACCCCGTGGTACTTAGAGGGGGATTATGTGTACTAAGAATCACACCCAGATTCTCATATATGTGAGGCAAATGTTCTAACATTGAGTCCCAGCCCTCAGCCCCTGATACATGGATTTATTTTGCAGGAAAAGGGTGGAGCAGTTTGTATCCTATTTGGCAGTGGTAGGGGAACCATATGCAGTGCCAGGGATTGAACCAGGCTTGACTGCATGCAAGCCAGATGCCTTCATCCCTGTACTATCGTTCTGGCTTTTGATGCATGGACTTTAAGGACATCAATGACCATATCTGTATTAACAAAAATAGATAAAAAATAATTAGTGGTTGGGAGCCAGGAGGTGGCGCAGGAGGTAAGGTGCCTGCGCTAGCCTAGGACGGACCACGGTTCAATCCCCCGGTTCCCATATGGTCCCCCGTGCCTGCCAGGAGCGACTTCTGAGCGCATAGCCAGGAGTAACTCCTGAGCGTCACTGGGTGTGGCCCAAAAACCAAAAAATAAAAATAAAAAAAAAAATTAGTGGGTATTTATTTACTTCACAAAATTGTCATAAAGCTAAAGGACCCATCTATCTTGTTCATTGTTATATTCCCAGTATCTTACACTACCGAACACTTCACACACTCTTTAAATATTTGTTCAATGAATTTTTGTTTTTAAAACAGCAGGCACATTTCATGCTTTTGATCTCTCCAAACTTGATTTAGATGCAGCTTCTCCAGGAGTGCTTATAATACCCAAAGGAGTCAGATCCACAAAGAGTGGGAGTGAGATGCTCAGGGGTATATTATCAAGGAAAACAGCAAATCCTCTTTTTCCTGAAGACCTTTTAAGATTACGACAAGCAACTGTTTATAAAAGTAGAACAGTAGAAGATTTGAACTGTCAAGTAGGCTCATGCTTTGAAGTATATTCCTGGCTAAAAGCAGGGAATAAACTAGATAAAAGTTATAGACTCTTAAGATCTGTCTCTGATTAAACAGGCCTAAGAGTAAGTGTCTGAAGAATGACTGCCTGGCTTACACATCCTTTGCCTGTTGTTATTCTCAGTGTCTCTAGATTTGAAAACAGTACAGAACATCTTTTCAAATGGTCTTTGAGGTACTCTAAGCACCAGCTAAAAACCGACCTAACCTCTTTTCTGTGTGCTTGAACAAGAACCTGAAGAAGGTTAAGGCACTTTATGGTGATAGCTTTCATTCTTGTTCTGAATAGAACTTGTATTCTTCATGGAGTTAGGGAAATTCGACAATTCCCAGGAACAAATGTGAGAGTTACCATTAATATAAAAAATATGGAAATCAGGGGCCCAGGAGATAGCATGGAGGTAAGGCGTTTGCCTTTCATGTAAAAGGTCATTGGTTCGAATCCTGGTGCCCCATATGGTCCCCCGTGCCTGCCAGGAGCAATTTCTGAGCGTGGAGCCAGAAGTAACCCCTGAGCGCTGCCGGGTGTGACCCAAAAACCAAAAAAAAAAAAAAAAAAAAAAAATCTAAAAAAAAAAAGTATGGAAATCATGTCATTTCCTATACTATAATGGAGCATAAAACATTCAAGTTATTAGTGGACATAAAATGCATAAAAGATAGAAAAAGGCTTACATAAGATCAGAGTGAGAGAGAGAAAGAGAGACAGAGGGGAGAGAGATAGAAAGATAGAGGGGAGAGAGAGACCATGAGAAAGAGAGGAGAGAGCTCTTGCTTTCATGTGGGAGGTTTCAGTTTAATCTCTAGCACCTAGGAACAGATACCAATCCCATGCACTGTCAGGTCTGACACCAAACCAAAACAATAATAATCATAAATTTAAAAGCATGTCTTAATAGTTATAAATATTTAGCCATTGGGCTATGAAAGAATATTTATTATTGGTAAATATATATCAATAAAGGTGACTGAAAATATTTTATAAACATATTTTCTTTTTTCTTTTTTTTTTTTTGGGGGGGGGTCACACCCGGCAGTGCTCAGGGGTTACTCCTGGCTCCACGCTCAGAAATTGCTCCTGGCAGGCACGGGGGACCATATGGGGCACCGGGATTCGAACTGATGACCTTTTGCATGAAAGGCAAACACCTTACCTCCACGCTATCTCCCGGGCCCCATATTTTCAATATTTACTATTAATTTACCATTATTTATACACAAACAGTAACCCTTTTTCTGTAACTGACACAGTACTAGTACCGTAAATATAAGTGGTCTATAGGTTTTTTATGGTTTTTAATTTTTTTAAAATTTGAATCATGATTACAAAGTTATTCAGGTTTGGGTTTCAGGTATAAAGTGTTCCAACACCAATCTCTTCATCATTATTGTTCCCTTCCTTTTACCAGTATCCCAAGTTCCCTTCCAAATGGTGTGTTTTAAATTTTTCTTTGGTTGGTTGGTTGGTTGGGTTTTTTGGATCTACTCAATGATACTCAAGGGTTTTTCGTGGTTCGTGCTCAGGAATCACTCGTGGTAGGCTTGAGGGAGTGAATGGGGTGCCAGGCGTCTAACCCTGGTTGGTTACATGCAAAGCAAAAACCCTACCTGCTGTACTATTGCTTCAGGTTACTTCGTGTGTTTTATAACTGGGTAATTTTTTTTTTTTTTGCCTCCAGTGGTCTCCTAGGAAGCATTATTTTTCTTAAGATCATGTGTAGATGAATGTAAGTGAGTTAAATATACCAAAGTCCTGAAACTGCTGAGCCCAATGTGAGAAACAACAGCAAAACTACATACAGCAGTCTTCATGTTTCTTGTTGGAGAAGTGTTTTTGGTTTGGAGGTGTTCAGGAGCTACACTTGGTCCTTCCTGATAGTGCCTGGGGACCAGTGCAGTGTTAGGAATTGAACTGGGGTTAAGCTTTATTGCAATACCAATGCTGTCACATCTGTATTAGCTCTCCAGCACCTATCTTCAGATTTAAAGAAATCATTTACTTATTAACTAATACCAGTCTCCAAATACCTCTTAGTAATAATTTTCCATTCTTCAACCCCTATATCCTACCCCATCCCTTGGCAAATTCTAATCTACTTTCTAATTTCTAAATTTTCTAGTCTACTTTCATCTATGCTGATTAGTGTGTATCTATGTTTTTCTTTTGGGTGTATAATAGTTCACCACATGGATCTTTGGGTTGTATCTATTTGGGAGCTACCATACATAATACTGCTATATTTCTATGAACATATATTTTTCCTTTCTTCGGGGTTTCTCAGTCATATAGTAGCTCTATTTAACTCTTTGAAGATCTAATTTCAATGATCATACCATTTTACACTTTAATTTGCAGTGTATGAAAGATGCAATTTCTTCACATTCTTTTTTTTTTTTTTTTGGTTTTGGGCCACACCCGGCGGTGCTCAGGGGTTACTCAGAAATAGCTCCTGGCAGGCTCGGGGGATCATATGGGGCACCAGGATGCGAACCAACCACCCTTGGTCCTGGAACAGCTGCTTGCAAGGCAAACAAACACCGCTGTGCTATCTCTCCGGGCCCCTTCTTCACATTCTTAACAGTATACATAAACTACCTATCTTGGCTGGAGCAGTGGGTAGAGCATTTGCCTTGCATAAGGCTGACCAGATTCAATTCCCAGTACCCGATATGGTCCCTTAAGTGATCCCTGGGTACAGAGCTAGGAGTAAACCCTGAGAATTATCAGCTGTGACCCAAATGCCTCAGCCCCCCCCCCAAATAAATTGTCTGTCTTTTTTATAACCATCCTAATGGAAGTGAAGTAATATCTCATTGTGGTTTTGATTCGCATTCCCTAACAACTGATGACGTTGTGTCCTATTTGTATTTAATAGCTATTTGAATGGCTACTTTGGAAAAAGTCTATTTAAAAATACTTTACCCAGGGGCCCGGGAGATAGCATGGAGGTAAGGCGTTTGCCTTTCGTGCAAAAGGCCATCGGTTCGAATCCCGGTGCCTCATATGGTCCCCCGTGCCTGCCAGGAGCAATTTCTGAGCATGGAGCCAGGAGTAACCCCTGAGCACTGCCAGGTGTGACCCAAAAAACAAACAAAAAAAAAATACTTTACCCGTTTTACTTTAATTTGATTTGGGGGCTGTACCTGGTGATACAGGAGAGTACTCCTGGTTCTGCAGTCAGAAATTATTCTTGACAATTTTCAGGGGACCATATGGGATGCCAGGAATTAAAAGCAGATTGGGCTCATGCAAGGCAAGAGCCCTGCCTACTCTATTATCTCTCCTGATCCCCATACTTGGCCCATTTTAAACTTTAATTTTTTGTCATTTGGGGGCGGGAGGGCTTCCTAATAATATTTGGAACCTGGGAGATTGTTCCCTGCAATAATTGGTGCAGTGGTTCAGATATGATAGCTCCATGATATGCCCTGTGAAAGAATGCTATTTAGGCTATTTAGGCTTGTCATCACTGTGGGCTACTAGAGTTATACTCAGTTTTGCCGGGGGCAGTGGAGAGCAGAGATATAAAACTTGAGGACTCAATCATGCAATGCTTGTGCTACAGCCTTTTAAGCAATCTTCCTGATGTTTGTCTATTTTTTATTCTTGACTTCTAACGTTTTTTTTTTTTTTTTAATTTTCTTTGGGCCACACCTGGTGGCTTTCAGGGGCTACTCCTGGCTCTCAATCAGAAATCACTCCTGGTAGGGTTGGGGAACCATACGGGATGGTGAGGGGATGCTGAAGAATGAATCCAGGTCGGCTGTGTGCAGGGTAAATGCCCTACCTGCTGTGCTGTCACTCCGGCCCCCATTTTATACATTTTTGATACTAGATTCTTATCAGATGTATAATTTGAAGGTGTATTTTCAGTCATTTATTCATTCTTTCATTCCATGGTCTATTTATTACTTTGTACTTTCCCTTTCCTGCCTTTGGTAGGAAATAAAATCCAGATTATGTAAAATATGTCCTCTACATGAAAAACATGCTGATATACAGTAGGGTTTTGGATTCCTTTTATCTATTAAATGGGAAAAGAATCCCATCCACATAGTTGAGAAAGTAAAATGAAAATAAATATAAACCCTTGGCTAAAGATTTAGCTCAAAGAGTAAATACTTTGTAAATATGAGCTCCTGGGTTTGAGCCCTAGTATCAAAACAACCACAGAAACAAAACAAACCCCTCACATTCAGATCACATATATGGGTGAGGTGCTTGCTAGCTTGCACATGGCCAACTCTGTTTGGATCCTCAACATCACATATGGTCCCCTGAGCACAAAGCAAGGAGTAGTACCTGAGTATGACAGTACGTACCCTAAATGCCCTTCACTGTCCCCCAATCCCCAACCAACAAAAACCTTCACTCAACACATTTCCTGGAATTTGATAATTTGCAGAGAATGGTACCTATTGAGTACATTTATTATGTTTAGAGTGTGGGAAAGCATTCTCAGTTGTGGCAAGGACATTCTGATGACCAAAATCATTGTGTTTGCAGATACAGAGCTTTGTTGTTTGAAGGACACTGGGAAGAAATGGAGTAATTTTTACTTTAGAGTTGGATAGAGGGGGCAGAAGAGCATTGGCACCACTTGGCTTGGAGCATTCCATTGTTTGACAGAGTGGTAGACCATTGTTGGTGGTGACAATTCTGGTTAAATGGCAGAGGTAGAGTTGTCTGGTATAGCTCTACATTTGAGATTTAGAGATATCCTGTGTAATAACTTCTCCATGATCCATGTCTCCAAAACTTCAATTACTAAGATCACCTTAAATGTAAAAAATAGTGGAAACCCATCATTAAACTATCGACATAGATGTCATATAAATTGATGTATGTAGTTTTCAGAAGAAGCCAGGTATTTACAGAAGTTCTGAGAATTGAAACTAAGCTCATAAGAGAAAATTAAAAAAGGCTGGGAATGTGCCTACGTGGTAGAAACCCAGGATCTAGGCTTGTACACTGGGTTTGATTCCTGTACTACATTGGTCCTTCCCCAGCATCACCAGCTTTAGCTTAGTGCCTCCCACCTGAGCACTGGCAGCCTGAATAACTCACTTCTCCAACTACTGCTGTGTGTAGCTCCTAAAATATTTGGGAAAAAATTAAGACCTGGGAGAGAATTCAATAGGCTCTAAGCTTAATCTCTAGCACCCTATTTTCCCGCATTACCTACTAGCTGTAGCTCTGATGACCCTCAGGCACAGCTAGACATGACCTCCATGGTGGAGGTGGGGGACAGGAAAGAAGGTTACTAGATTAATGGAGTAGTGCCAGCCTAATAATGAGGAGACATAAAAAACAAATTTGGGCCAAAGTGATAGTACAGCAAGTAGATCATTTGTCTTGTATGTAGACAACCTGGGTTTGATCCCTGGCACCCCATATGGTCCCCTGTGCACTGCCAGGAACGATTCCTCAGTGTAGAAACCAGGAATAAGCCCTGAGCACCTTCAAAAATTAACAAAACTAGATTTAAGTTTAAAACAGCATGCTTTAGTGTAGAGTAAAGCTGTAGTGAGGGTATTCATTTATTAAAGAAAATGCAATAAATAATAATAATAATAATAATAATAATAATAATGTTTAGTTAAGTGTAAGAAATTTAGCAGGAGTGTTTCCCTAGTAGTGCATAGGAATTCCCAGAATTCCACCTCAGTCAACTGGACTATTGCAATGGGCCAGAGGATGTGGTGTTGCTTGGTCCTTGAGGTTTAAGAGATTAATTACCTAGGAGCCTCTAGGACTGCACCCTGGGAAGATAATGGGACTTTGGGTCCTGGGAATTGTACCTGGGTCAGACACTTAACCTGCTGTACATTCTCCTGGCATCAAGTATAAGTAATTTAAGAATAATAGTAATCAGATATACTTGAAATTTCTTGGGGATAAAATTATGGTCAAAAGTAAAGCTGTGTGTGTGTGTGTGTGTGTGTGTGTGTGTGTGAGAGAGACAGACAGACAGACAGACAGACAGACAGACAGACAGAATGTTTTCCATGATGCCATGTAAATATTTGGTTTTTTTGTTTTGGAGGCGCACCTGGCAGTGTTTCGGTATTATTTCTGGCCCTACACGCAGGGACCCATATGTACTGCCAGGGATTAAATCCAGGTCAGCCACGAGCAAGGCAAAAACCTTACCTGCTATACTATCTTTCCAGCCCCTGATGCCAGATAAATGGGTGTCACTGGCCATAAATTCTGCTTACCAGGTTAAATTGGCAAACTAAAGTAGTATTCACATCAGTAGTGGTGTAGCAATCTCAGAGGTGAAATTTCTGTGCATTATATTAGTATGTGTTTATTAAGTATCCTTGAAAGGGATGAAAATTACAACTAGGGGCCCAGGAGACAGCATGGAGGTAAGGCTCTTGCCTTTCATGCAAAAGGTTATCGGTTCGAATCCCGGTGCCCCATATGGTCCCCCCTGCCTGCCAGGAGCAATTTCTGAGCATGGAGTCAGGAGTAACCCCTGAGCACTGCCGGGTATGACCCAAAAACCAAAAAAAAAAAAAAAAAAAAAGAAAGAAAATTACAACTAGTTCTCAGCAGCAGACCTTAGTTTAGACGAGCCAGTGGTCCTCAAACTACGGCCCGCGGGTCACATTTTGTATTTGTTCCTGTTTTGTTTCTTCACATCAAAATAAGATGTATGCAGTGTGCATAGGAATTTGTTCGTAATTTTTGTTTTTACTATAGTCTGGCCCTCCAGTGGTCTGAGGGACAGTGAACTGGGCCCCTGTTTAAAAAGTTTGAGAACCCCTGATAGACTCTTAATCATCTCCCCTGACTTGCTAGAGTTGTGTTGATCTGTTTCGGAGGACCTTGAGCAAAATAAGACTAGAAAGACCAGGCATCTACTGCCTGCATTAAGCGGCTCCTTTCAGGTTATAAACAGGCTCAGTGACATTGCTCCTGCTTCTTTGTGGAGGCTGCAGATTACCTGTTCCAGTGTCCTGTCTATGCTAGATTCACTCACGCTGGCTAGAAACCATGAACAGTTCTGAACCAACCTAAGACAGGCTGCATAAAGCCCTAATATTCATTGTTTCCTCTCTCGTCTCATTCCAATACGGAATTGCAAAGTGGAAATTCGGTATTAAAGCCTAGCCAGGGCCTGTGAGACCCATAGCATAAGAAGGGCTTTTATAAAGAAAAAGCCCAGCGCGCTCTCTCTCTCTCTCTCTCTCTCTCTCTCTCTCTCTCTCTCTCTCTCTCTCTCTATATATATATATATATATATATATATATATATATATATATATATATATACACATATTTTTTTTCAGTGTTACAGAAAAGGAAAAACCGAGGCCCCAGGACACAAGTGATCAAGTGATTTAATGTAGGTCACTCGGTTAATAAGTGACCCAACCAGCTGTAGGCAGCCTTGGTGTCCCCATGCCTTAAAGGTAGATTGGAGGTTCTTCTTCCAGGACGACCCCCTACCTCCCACCTTCCACCTCCAGCTTGTAGGACAGTGCACTCCTCTCCCCCCTTGTATCCTTTCTTATTTGTGGGTTCCTCCCTTCCTTTGGCTATGCAATCTCAAAGATGGGCCTTGCCCAGAGGGCATGCATGTCAGCCTCAATAGAGATCCTGGGGTCTCTGCAAGAGCCTGGTGGCCCCCTGACAGGTGCTTTATTAGCACCTGGACCAAATCGCTGCATCATCATGCTTTCCATTTTCTATGTGACCCACACGGGTGGGTCCCAGACACGGCATGCCTGGGCACCTTGCTGGTGGTGCGGGTTGGGATGGCCCAGTGCGCGCATTGAGTGAGTGAGTGAGTGAGTGAGTGAGTGAGTGAGTGAGTGAGTGAGTGACCTCGGCGCCGACCCCGCCGCCCGCGGGCCGGTCATTCAGTCCCGGGGAAGCCAGGCCGGCCGGGGCGTGCCCGCGGGGCCTGACGTGGCGGCTGGGCCGTAGGGAGGAAGGAGAGAAGCGCTTCGGCCGTTCGCGAGGGCGCGGCCTGACGTGGCGCCGCGGCGAGAGCCCGGTCACTGCACTGCATTGCACTGCACTGCCCCGCGGCTCCGGCCAGAGGGCGCCCGGCCCCAACACTTGCCCGCCCGCCCCGAGGAGTCTCCACCGCGGCGATTGGGTCGGCGGCGTGGCGGGGCCATGTTGGAGCAGGGCGGCAACCCCGCCTTCCGCCCTCCCTCCCTCTTCCCTCTTCCCTCTCTCCCTCCCTCCGCCCTAGGTCGGGTCGGGCCGTGAGGAGAGGAGAGCGGAGAGGAGAGGCGAGGCGAGGCAGGGGGATCCTCCCTCTCGGGTCGCCCGACGCGGCAGGAGTGGCGGCGGGAGCTGTCGCGGTCAGCGCCGCCCTTCGGGGCGCGGGCCAATCAGAGGCGCGGGCACAAATATGCAAATAGCGCGCCGGGTGTGTCCGGAGTGTCGCGCGCAGGGATTGGCGGGGTGGCGCTGAGGGAGCGCAGCGGGCCAATGAGGAGGGTGCGTGGCGGCGCGGGGGAGGCGGGGCCCTTCGCACTCCGCCCGCCTCTCCCTCCCGGCCGCGCGCTGACAGGGGGGCCTGGCCGCGCCGCCGGTAAGTGCCGCCGCCGCCGCCGCCCGCCGCTGCCACCC
>PVKC010051455.1:0-10404 GCA_004027635.1 Crocidura indochinensis
GAGTCTATAGACCAAAGCTTCTTTATCCTATCTTTTGGCAATGGGCATTTAGGAAGATTCCACATATGGGTTATTGTGCTAATGCTGCAGCAAGCAGAGAGCTGCAAAGATCTTTTTTGATTTTGTTTATCTAGCTTTTGGATGAGTGTCTAAAAGTGATATTACTGGATCATATGACATTTACATTTTTATTTGCAGTATCAGTGATTGAACTCAGAGATTCACACGTGCAAGTGCTGCACTGATGTGTTCCTACTCTCTGTGCACATTTCCAATTTTCTCCAGGTTCTCCACTTCATAGTCTATACTGGTTGTAGCCATTTACTTTCCATCAACAGTGTGTAGAGCTTTATTTTCTCTACATTTCAGGCCTAATTTGAAGATGCTTTTCCTTTTTTATTTTTTTGGTACTTTAAAAAAACTATTTATAAACAAGTTCTTTAATTGAATCACCGTGAGATACAGACTTACAAAGTTGTTCATGGTTGAGTTTCAGTCATACAATGTATAACACCCTTCACAAGTGCACATATCCCACCACCAATGTCCCATTTTCCCTCCTACTATCCCCTTGCTCTTATCCCTGCCAACCTCTGTGGCAGACATTTTTTTAATTTCACTCACTTTCTCTTTTTCTCTCTTCTTTTTTTTTTAAATTATTGTGGTTTGTAACACTGTTACTGAAAGTGTATCATGCATATTACTTTATCTACTTGCAGCACCCAATTCTGGTCCAGAGAGATCATTAACAACTACCCTTGTCATAGTGGCCCTTGTCTGCCCTAACAGCACTCCCCTTGCTGTTGTGGTAAGCTCCCTTGCATGGACTTGTCTTCCTGGTCTTCATCTCTATTTTGAAGACACTTCTTTTATGCACAAATTGATGTCCTTTCTAAATAAAGCCTGCTTCAAGTTTGATCACAGCCACAAAATACTTCTTGAGCCTGAGTCCTGTTTCTGTAGATTCCACTTTGTATCATCCTAAATATGGAGGCCCTGGGGTGGGAATTGCTATGTGACATTCCTGCCACACATTTGTGTCCCCAATTTGGGGACACTAATCTTCTCCTTTGGGTCACAGCAACTCCTCCACCACATGTACAAAAAAGAGGACCATTAAGAGATTCAAGTCTTGGACTGGAGAGATGACACGGAGGTAGGGCTTTTGTCTTGCATTCAGAAGGATGGTGGTTTGAATACCAGCATCCCAAATGGTCCCCCAAGCCTGCCAGGAGTGATTTCTGAGCATAGAGTCAGGAGTAAACCCTTCGTGCTGCTGGGTGTGACCCGAAACCCAGAAAGTAAATAAGTAAGTAAGTAAGTAAGTAAGTCAATAAATAAATAAATAAATAAATAAGAGATTCAAGTATTTACCTCTTTTTTCTTGTATAGGACAACTACACCTTCCTTTCCAAGGGTAAGAATTTGAATACAGAGATAGTTCAGTACTTAAAGCACTTGCCTTGAATGATGCCTACACAGTCTGATCTTGTTACCACATATAACTTCACTGCTGAGTGATCCCTGACACAGAGTCAGGAGTATGCCCTGAGCACAAGTTTGGACCCCCAAAAGAACAAACAATAATTAAAAATATCCAAGATCAAGAACCCAGAAACAGTCATTCCTCCCTGAATTGAGCCACATCTTTAGTAGCACGAAGTGGCTTTCTTTACTGGGTAACTGTGGAGCTGCAGGACCATATACATAGCCAGGACAGACCAAAAGTTTAAAAATGGCTACATATGCCCCCCCTCCCCCATAGCCTGGAGTGATCCCTGAGCACAGAGTCAAGAGGAAGCCCTGAGCTTCATTAGGTGTATCCCGAAACCCAAAATCAAAACAATAATTAAAGCAGACGCACAAAACTAGGAAGGGGACTTGGACCATTTACTGGAATCTCTTCCAGGCAGCACACATCTGACCCCAATGTGCATTTTCTCCAGCTAACAGGATGCATCTTCCCTTTCCCAATCAGCATCAGATGTTTGGCGGAGCATCACTGAGTTGCTACACCCAGGTTTGGCCTCTCACTTTTGCCAATTTGGAATTCAGGGAGACAGAGAGCCTGGAGTGAGGCGGCTGAGAGAGGCCACTGACATGACTGAAAGCCCCAGAGGAGGAAGAGAGAAACTAGAAAGAAAGAGAAGGAATGAAGGAGGGGATGAGAGAGATCTAGAAACGATCATGCAAATAGGCAGAAGATAGTACAGCAACCTAGCTTGAACTCAACTTGGGTTCCATCCCAGGCTATCACATATTCCTTGAACACTGCCAACTACAGTCCTGGAAGGCCCCAATCCCCACTACCATGACCCCTTTACCTTTAACTGGATGTTTTGTTTTTTATTTACTAGAATATATTTAATAGAAAAATCTGTCACATGTATACTGAACAATATTTGCCTCTGCCTCTGGGGTCTATCTATATATACTTTCTCAACAGTCTTTTATGAACAATAATGGTTTTTAATTATGAGAAATTCCTTTCTTTACTGTTTTGCTTTTGACCTTTCCATATCTTTCTCTACTATTTGTGCTTTTGGCCTTAGAAAAATGAGTTGAAAAGGGCACTCCCACTTTCCCATTTTTGGAAGAATTTACGAAGAATTGTTATTACATTCTGGAAGTAAAGTCCATACTGATTTTTTTCCCTCCACTTTCTGCTAAACCTTCGTGGTTACCAACTATTAACAAATTAGACATAAAAAACCAATATCATGCCATATTAATCTCACATTCTTTATTCTTCTGTTACATTTTACTATTCTAACTGGTATCCTTCTGGCCACTACCGATGGTCAATTTATCCAAGGCCACACCACTTCTCATCCAATTTTGGCATGCACTTTCTATGTATCTATAGATTTTTCTAGTCAACTTTCTTCTTTCCTTAAAACATCACACATCCAAGGAAAATTCAGAACTTTTTTCTTAATTCTTTTGTGAATTAGATTAATTCAGCATTTCTCAACTTAGGGTCATATGCTCTCTGTGGGGCCTCATGATGTTCTAAGGGAAACAATGGAGAAAATTTTATAAGTGTGTGTGGGGATAGGGGGTGGGTGGCAAAAGATTAGGAGGACAAGCAGTGGTACAAGGGCTTCAGAAAGGAAACAAATTTGGAAGGCAGCCATAATGGAGTAAGACTGAAAAAGTACTGGCCTACATTTTCATAGCCTCTTCTACTAACTTACTCTTACAGTTATTAAAGAAAATCTCTATTGAACTTCACTATATATAACTTAGTAGGAAGTTTTCTTAATAGGCTACTATAATTAGTTAAAATTAAAGAGCACCTTGACTGGAAAAACCCCATTCCAGTTGAGTTGGAACCTGTTAGTTATTTTGGTAATGACACATAACTATCAAATACTATATGGAATCCACTATGAACAGTGAGTTCTTTTTCCAATGTCAGAATAATTAAAAAGAATTTTTGCTTGAGGAACTCATTATGAATGACTTCTCTGTGTTTCACCATATTTCTGAGGAAAATTTGTCTTAAAAAATTGATTCATTACTGGGGGGAGGTTCTGCATGCCTTTTTGCTGACTTTTCGAAGTCCCAAAATAATGATCTTCAGAGTAGAGAATATCAAAGAATCTAATGACACAGTTACAATGGTAACAGTTTTCTAAAAAGAAATTTTTTCTTCCAATACCAAAAAGCCTTCTAATATTACTTTCCAATATTTAAAGCTGAGATACAATTTATTTTAAGAAACTTTATTGCTTTAGTTTACAATTTTAAAACAATATTGCTTTATAATATATATGAAGATTGCATTTTCTTAATATAGTTTTGAAATATTTATGAGAGGGAAAGGAATCATATAGAATATGTTCAACCCCTTTTTTATTATGCCATATTGTGAGAATTTACTATGAGTTTAAATGTATGACAAAGTAAGTTTTGTCCTCATCTTGTTAATCTGTTTAAGTGCTACAAAAATAAAACTTTTATTTTAGTGGACTGAGAAGGAAACTTTAAGGTATAGTGATAAACAAAACCATATCATAGAGCTAGCCATTATGTAAATGTATTAAGTTATAGTCATAACTTGAACTGACTTCCATAGTATTGCAAGTTTTAGCTTAACATAAATCAGAAATATTTCTTTTTTTACTATTAGCATCAATTAAAAAAAGAGCTATATTTATTCACTAGCACATACTTTTTACAAAATACAATGCCAGGCATTTATATTGGCACCTAACTCGCAACAAATCAGCCAGGCAGTGTCTCTAACAGTTAGGATTAGGTTCAATTCTGAATAAAAGAAACCTAGAATAATAATCCCTTCAGGAACACTGTACTTTTATTTTTCTTGCATAGAAGTCGTCAGAAGACAATGTAGTGCTAGTTTCACGGGTCCGTTTTATGAATCCTGAGGTACTCAAAATCTTTTCTCCTCATAATTAGCAATGCCAACACAGGGGAAAGAGGATAAAGAGCAAGGGATAAGTAGAGGGATGGAAAAGTACCAGCTTCCTTGGGAAGATTTCAACTACATGATATTTCACTTGGAATTCATTAGTCAAAATATAGTCACACAAGCATATCTAAGTGGGTGGCCATTTGCCCACCTAAAAATTAAGGGACCTAGAGCATGAAGAAAAGATGATTAGATATTGAGAGATAACTAGATATTTTGCTGCTACAATATTATTAACTCTATTTTACAGATAAGGAATCTGACTTTTAGAACTGTTAATTAACTTGCTCAAGGATATCTGGCTAATAAATATTTTAATAGAAAATTGGATCTGTCTGTCGGAGAGGTCTGTACTGTTGTAGGCAGGAACAATGGAGGTGGGAAAGTAGTAATTTTTGAGCAATTATATTTCCTTAAACATTGTCTCAGTTATGTAACCAACCATGACAAACTTAAGCAATAAGTATTAGTTTGGGATTCTATAAATTGAATGAATAGTTCTACTCAACTGAAGCAATATTAGTTGGTCTCTGCTTGGAGGTTGGCAGAGGGAGGACTGATCTATAATTGACCTTGCTGGGACAACTTGACATGGCTCCACGTAGCATCTTAGCGTCCAGCAGACTAGTCTGGACTTGGTCTTGAGGCAGAATAGAGGTCTAAAGACAGAACAGAAATACACAAAAGCTTCCCGGGGTTCATGATTGACTCAGTATCATTCTATTTGTCAAGTTACATAACAAACTCTCCGGGAATCAAGTGGTAGGAAATAAATTCTAATTCTTATTTAACCACAGAGTACAGACACAAGGAGATCAGTCATTTGAACCTTAATGTAAAAATTTACAACCAGAGTAATAAAATTGAGAATAGCAAAAATAATTTTTAACAACATCTAAATTTTTAAAAATATATGAATTTTGCAAAAATCCTCAGAGACAAAGAGAGGAGGGCTGGAACTTCTAGCTCACTTCATGAAGCTCACCACAAAGAGTGGTGAGTGCAGTTAGAGAAATAATTACACTGAGAACTATTATAAACATGTGAATGAATGAGGGAACTGGAAAGCCTGTCTGGAGTACAGGTGGGGGTGGGGTGGGATGGAGGGAGATTTGGGACATTGGTGTGTAGGAATGCTACACTGGTGAAGGGGGGTGTTCTTTGCATGACTGAAACCTAATCACAGTCATGTTTGTAATCAAGATGTTTAAATAAATATATAAAAATTGATAAAAGCCTAAAATATATATACATTGATTTTTCTTTATTTTACACTTTTCTTTGTATTTTTAATATTTACTTATATGTATGTTTAGAGGCCACACCTGGAGATGCTCAGTAATGACTTCTGGCTTTGAACTCAAAACTTACTCCTGGTGGAGCTTAATGGATGCTGGATATTGAATCCAGGTCAGCTGTGTGCCAAGCAAACAGCCTTTATTTGTTTATTTGTATTATTTAATCTTTATTTATAATGTATTTTTTTCTTAGCAGAATATATTTTCTAGAACAGTTCTACTTAGCAGTCATAGATGTAGTCATGAAGTAAAAATTCTTTGTTGAGTCTTGGAACATTTTCGTCTGCTATTCAGTCAAAATGGTTGACATCTGGGAAGAGATAAAGAGTTTGTGACTAAAGATTTTTTACTTCAAATTGGAATTCCTAACTTGGATTCCTTTTATAACTTTTCTTGACTAATTGTGTGGCTAAGACTTCCAAAATTATGTTGGAAATTAGTAGTGAGAATGCACATATTTGATCTAAAAAGAAGAGTTTCTAGCTTTTCTCCATTGAGTATCTTGTTAATTGTGGGTTTGTCATATATGAAATTTATTGAGTTGGGGTATGTGCTTTCTATTCCTAATTTACTGAGCATTTTTATTATAAGTGGATTTTGATTTTTGTCCAAGACTTTTACAGCATCTATTAAAATTATCAGGTAATTAAAAAATGATTAAGCGCCATGTTTGGGCTAGAGCAAAATCACAGAGGGTAAGGCAGTTGTCTTGCATATAAGTGACCAAGGTTTGATCCCACGTGTCCCACTTGGATCTAATTCTTGGCATCACATAGAGACCCCCAAGTCCTTTTAGATCTGATTCCTGGTCACAGATCTAGGAATAAGCCATGAGTATTGCTGGATATGGCCCCAAAACAAATTCAATAAGAGATTAAAAAGAAAAAAAGAAAAGCATCATGGTTTTCAGTTTCTTATAGTTCAGTTTTAGGCACACAAGTTTTAGTTTTAGCACCAATCCTAATACCATTGTCAACTTCCCTATGCCCATGTCCCAGGTTCTCTTCCTCCCCCTCAACTGCATCCTTGACAGGCACACTTAAAAAAATTATTTAAAAAAAGAAAAAAAAAACAAAAGAAGAAAAAATTTATTTTAATTTAAACTCGTGACTTACAAAGTTGCTCATAATTTCTGCCATTCAATGGCATTCATCCAACACCAATTCCACCATCAGTGTAACATTCCTTCCAACATGTACCCAGTTTCTCACCATCCC
Organism: Crocidura indochinensis; assembly: GCA_004027635.1. NCBI lineage: Eukaryota > Metazoa > Chordata > Mammalia > Eulipotyphla > Soricidae > Crocidura > Crocidura indochinensis. Next base: position 6,954 of record PVKC010051455.1, read on the forward strand.
CCAAGACTGCCTCTTGGCAAATAAGAATGATTTACTTAACATTGTGTGCTAAAATTAAATGGTAATGGAATTATTAATAAAAACTTTATCAAAAGAAAATCTGAAGGGCTGAAGAGATAGCATATAAGTAAGGCATTTGCCTTGCATGTGGAAGGACGGTGGTTCGAATTCCTGCATCCCATATGGTCCCCCGAGCCTGCCAGGAGCAATTTCTGAGTGTAGAGCCAGAGCCAAGAGTAACCCCTGAGCACTGCCGGGTGTGACTAAAAACCAAAAACCAAAAAAAAAAAAATCTGCATCTGCAGTAATTTATATATCTCACAATGGGGTCATTAAGTAATTTTCTGAAGGTTTATCCTTAGCTAGTTGAGCATTCTGTTTTGGTTTTATTTGTTGAGCTTAAGTGATTTCTAGATAATTTCACATCTAATTGGTGCATTCCTATTGGGATATCAATAAAAAATATATATATATATATATATATGAAAGTGTCACACAGCCATGTCTATGACTGCATGCTCCAGGACTTAGAGAATCTTTGACATTGGACTGATGAGTTGGCATGGCAGCAGCTGTGGGTCATGTACATGACTGCTGGAACTTTCAGAAGTATAGAGGTGTAGGGCCTGGCTGCCTGCCCTGACTCCAAATATATCCCAGAGATCTCAGCCCCCAAATAGCATACCTGGAGTTTTGGGCAGTTGGGTGTCTTCAGAGATCAGGGGGGAAAAGGTGGAGTTGGGCCATTGGCATGCCCCTGGCAGGATAGGGACTTTCTTGTACCCTTCCTGGACACCCTAGTGATCAGCTACAAGACCGTGATTTTTATTTCAGCTTTGCTTGTTCTCTTTAAGTTAAGTGAGTCTATGCGAATTAAATGGTCTACGGTTCTGGCCAATAGGCAGAAATGGCAATGCTGGCAGACAGGTATGCTTTTAAGTTTGGTTATTATACTACAGATCTCATGTTTTCAATATTGTTGAACCATAGATATTCCTTACCTCTACATGATCCTGATGTTTTATGTCTATCTCTTCTTCCCCCTCAATTTCTTTCCTTCTTTGTACATCTCCTCCCCATACTATGGGGAATGGTGATATAGGCAATTCTCTTTTAATGCATTGCATTTTTTCATCCAGTTATTCTATGTACTATGGATAAATGATATATAGTAATGTGATATTCAGACATATTTTTATGTGGTAAATCAAATTAATTGATTTCTATATTGAAGCATTCTTGAATTCCTGAAATAAAAGTCACTTAGCCACAATGAATGATGTTGAATTCTATTTGCCACAATTTTATTTAGAATGTTATATCTATGCTCAACAGAGATTCAGTTTGCAGTTTGTTTATTTGGGGGTTTGGGGCCATACTGAACAATGCTCAGGAACTACTCCTGACTCCTGAAGATACTCAAGGGACCATATAGGGGTTGTGTGCACAGCAAACACCGTACCCACTGTAGTATTGCTCCAGCCCCTCAGTCTGTCATTTTATTTGTTGATCATTGATTTTAAAATTCAAATGATATTTGCCTCACAGAATTTCTTTGGGAGTGCTCACCTATCTTGTACTTTGGGGAAAATTTGAGCAGGATGGGTAATAGTACTTCTTCGAATGTTTGGTTTTCTTAGGAATGGAGGAAAGCACACCCAACAGTAACCAGGGCTTATTCCTGGCTCAATGCTCAGGCATCACTCTTGGCACTACTCTGGAGACCATAAATGTTACCAGAGATTGGATTGGGATTGGATGTTTACAAGTCAAGAACTTTAACTTGGGGGCCGGCGGTGGCGCTGGAGGTAAGGTGCCTGCCTTGCCTGCACTAGCCTAGGACGGACTGCGGTTCGATCCCCCGGTTTCCCATATGGTCCCCCAAGCCAGGAGTGACTTCTGAGCACATAGCAATGAGTAACCCCTGAGCGTCACCTGGTGTGACCCGCCCAAAAAACAAAAATACAAACAAACAAAAAAAGAACTTTAACTTATGTAGTGTGGTTCCACATCTAAAAACTTTGTAGAATTCACTTGTGAAGTGAATCAGAGCTTTATTTTTTAGGGAGCCTTTTGCTTACGGGTGTGATAGCTATACTTATGGTTGATCTGTTCATGCTTTCTATTGCTTGTGATTCAGTGTTGGATAGTTAAGTATGATTCTAAAATTATGTCATTTCTTTTTTTTTTAATTGTGTCATTTCTTATAGACTTTCTAATGCATGTGTTTTCATGCAAGTGATCCCTGAGCATAGTGCTGGGAATAACTTCTGAGCACTGCCAAGTGTGGTTCTTAAACACCAAAGTACATTCAAAGAAATTTCCACTAGGGGGGTGGGGGACCCAGGGCACTAGAGAGATAGTATAGCAGACAATTGTTTTGCATGTAACTAACCCATGTTTGACCCCCACACCACATATGGTCCCTTAAACAAGAAATAGTGACCCTTAGAAGTGCAGAGCCAAAGTAAGCCTTGAGCAGCAGTCAGTGTGACCCCAAAAGAACCCTACTAAATAAAGCATTAAAAATTGCACCTAGAAGAAAACCATTGTGTCAAAGCTGAAACACAGGTAATATATGAAATTAGATTACAAGCTAGATTGTGGTATAATAAATTTGTGTATACTCTCAAAATTCAGAGCAATTATAGGAATATACATGAGCAGGTCTATGAATTTAAAAGAACACTTTGTGGGGCAGAGCAATAGCGAAGCAGTAGGGCATTTGGCTTGCACTCGGCTGACTGAAGACAGACCTGGGTTTGATCCTCGCATCCCACATGTTCCCCCAGAGGCAGGAGTGATTTCTGAGTGCAGAGCCAGGAGTAACCCCTGAGAGTCACTGGATGTGCCCCCCCAAAATAAAACAAAAATAAATAAATAAATAAAAGAACACTTTGGGAGGTCCAGAGTAATAACATAGTAGGTAAGGCACTGACTTGCATGTGGCTGGCCTGATTCCTATACCTAGCAACCCATATAGTCCTCTAAGTCTGCCAGGAGTAATCCCTGAATGAAGAGCCAGAAATAAACCCTGAGAACAACCAGGCATAGCCAAAAACAAAAAAAGAAAAAGATTACTTTGGGGTTAGGTTCAAGTTGAATAAACAGTGATTCATCCAGAGGCTATTGCAGTATCTAGGTGGAAGAGAATAGCAGACTGAGACAGTGATGCAAGAAAGGATAAGAAGTAGACATATACAGAAGAGCTTGGTGACTCAGTAAATAAGCCAATGTTATATGTTAACTGAGAGCATGGAGAAGAACCTGTGACATTCTGAACCTTCTTGCATTCTTCCCTGCACTCACAATGTTGACTTTGATCTTAACGATAGGGTCTGCCCAAATCAAAAATATAAGCAGAAATGTTGGTGTGCCATTCAAAGTAAAGGATTTGAGATATTGTGTTTTTAGTTTGTTCCTGAGTCTCAGCAGCCACCATGATATAAAC
>PVKC010051456.1:0-10420 GCA_004027635.1 Crocidura indochinensis
CAATTTAGCACTGGCATATGTTGGGATCTGAGTAGCATTATGAATGCCCTGAAGGAGACTTGGTTCCTGGAGCTGTTGTTGAGATCTCTGTCGTTTATATGTCTGGGATCCAGGAGTCCAGGTTGGGCAGGCGGTACCTATTTCCCTGGAGTCTAGGATGGTTCCCCATGACATACATTCAGGGTGGGAGATGTCCCTGCTGATACTAACTTTTTAAAATTTAATTTATTATTTAGTTTAATAACCATGATTTACAATTATTGATAGTTGTATTTTAGACACATAGTATTTCCACACCAAACCTACCACTGGTGTCCACTTCTATCAGTGTTCCCATACACCATCTTCCAATCCATCCTCAACCTATACCCTCTGCCTGCAACCTTGACAGGGTCATAGTGAAGTTCAGTGGTTGCAGCTTACACTTTATGTTTTCAGTGTTGTTGAGTCAGTACTTTGAATTTATAGCAATCTCCTGGGATCGGAGCACGCGGCTTCTACTGCACTAGAGCGCTCACCCACATTACAAATTTAAGTGAAGCCCTAATCCCTGTGCCCCATCATTTCCTTTTCTCGCCTTCTTCCTTCTCATCTTGATATTTTTCCTTTTCTGTCCTCATCCGTAAGCTCTAGGATCAAGGTTGATCTAGTCACTCTCTCTCTCTTCTTTACTACATTACGTTTTTCTCCTCCAGCTACTAGTAAGTGAAATCAAGTGTCTGTCTTCTTCTGGCTTACTGCATTCAACATAGTATATTCCAATATAACAGTAACAATAATTTTGCTATAAATTGCATAATTTTATGGTTACTTGCCACTGCAAAGGTTTTCATTGCATATTTGTCATATATTCATAAGGCATTCATCTCTTATTGAACACAAAGATTGATTCCATATCTTAGATATTGTTCTAATTGCAGCAATTCATTCTTTTGAATGAATATTTTTTTAAATCCTGGGGGTAGATATAAAAAGTGAAATTGCTAATCATGCCTAAATTTATATTGAAAATGTATTGTTTAGCCTATATTTCTTTTTTGTTAATTAAATTTCTTTATTTTAGATACCATGGTTTGCAAAGTTGTTCATAATATGTTTATTTCTGACAGTCAACATTTCATTGTTAATGTAAAATTCCCTACAACCTGGTCACCCATTTTCCAACCTCTCCAAAGCCTGTCCCTTGGCAAGTAGGAATATTTTACATTTGTGTGTTACTACTGGAAAATCAGAATTTAAATAATGGGGTTTGGTACAGCAGTTCAGTTAACTTGAAGATCCGTGATGGGGTTTGGAGGGACTTATTTCCCAGGAGCTGTTGCCTGCAATGTGCAATTTGCAGTATTCAACATATTCGTGTTTGTGCCGATGTTTTGATGGATGGATAGGCAGCAGGGACACTGCACAACAGACAGGTCATGGGAGAGGTGCATAAGGATCAGGGATCGAGCAAACTCTTGGATCTTACTGCCAGCCAAAATGAGCTGAACTGAACTGAGCTTCCTTTCTGACCACTTTTATTAGCCAGAGTTAGCAAAGCAAAGGTAATTCACCTGAAGGGTAGCTTTGTCTTAGTTAAGGTACTTATGTTACTTAAATCTTGGTGGGTCCTTATCAAGCCTGGGTGGACTTTTACAGCTCAAAAAAAAAAGGTGTGAGAAGGATAAAGGAAGGCAGGGCGAATCTAAGAATCTGATACAAGTGTCCACCTGCAGTGTTGGACTGATGAGCTCATATGAAGACTCTTATATTTGGCAGCATTACCTGTCGTCACCCTTAAGGGATCTGCTAACCATCCCTTGATGATTTCATTTGAATTACTTTCTCCATATAATCAATACATGTTTTAAATATTTATCACAAATATATAATAATATATGACAGTGGAAAAAGGGAATTTTAGGGCTCAACCTCCAGAGCATTCTAGAAACATATACCATAGGAGTTCTCAAAGAAAATTGTATTTTCCCTTCCATCTCTATTACTCACAGAACAAATCCTGGGACCGCCTTTACACCTTACACACACTTTGATGTTTATTTACTAATATATCTCATATTAAAAAGAATAAAAATTAAAGAGCACAGTAGAATCTTAATAATTTCTAACCATCTAATTTTCAAGTCACATTGTGAAGTCATTTCTAACTTTAGAGAAGACAGTCATAGTATTACTGCTTAACATCTTTACTGATACCTAAAGTGTTTCTATCATAAATTTATAATCTCAAATACATGGTATTGTCATGTAGGGGAAGAGGGTTGGAAGAATTGACTGGTGATTCCAGTGATAAATAAAGTTAAAACAAGAAGTTTAACCCATGTTACATTAAAGCTTAAATTCCTCTAAATAAATCAATTTATTTACAATTTATTAATATATTAAATAAACTTATTAAAAATTCTTAAATTTGTCATTTTTCTTGGTACATGTTGATTCATACTTAAGACTAAATTTTAATATTTAGGTTTGTTTGCTTGATTTTGAGTCACACCTATCAGTACTCAGAGAATACTACAGACTCTATGCTCAGGGATTATTCCAAGTGGAGCTATTTGAGAACAATATGGGGCATTAGAGATTGAGCCCAGGTTTACTGCATGCAAAACAAGCACTATACTACTGCTCTGGACCCAAGATTCTCCTATTTAAATTCAAGTATGTTTTGTAGCTCGTTCTATAAGTTGCTACTCAGAAGCAAACACCTTAAGATTTTTTGTAAAGAACCCTCCCTTTCTCCTGGTGAATTAGAGGCCACACAGACCTCAAAGCTGCCAAGGATTTGTAAGTGCACATGCATTTTTTATCTGTACAACAGCAATGTGGTTTCTTTCCTACTTTAATGCAAGGTATAATTTAGAATTGAGAGACTTTAATGCTCAATGCTTTTAGATAGATTATTATTTTGTTTTGGTTATTTTGAGAGTACCTAGCTTTCAGCTCTTGAGTAAATTGCAGGCTTTTAAGGCGTTACATAGCTATTTTGTTTTCAAAGACAAGATATCACTTTTATTACTCCTGGTTCCTCTCATATTTACAGATAAAAAACAACAGAGGGAAGCATTTATTTTCTATCCAATATAATACACATATACTGAAGACTATCGCATTTTCTACAGACCTGTATTCTTAAGCCATGTCTCTGAAATAAGTTTATGATATAATAAAATAAAATATAATATACTAATAATATATAATAATATCATATAATAAGTTTGTAATAAACTTATTTCAGAGACATGTTTATAATATAATTTATAGTAATATGATAAATATATTATATAATGATATATAATAATATAATACGTTTGTAATAAATTTAATATATTAATTATAAAATAGCTATAATAATTATAATATAATATATGATAATGTAATATATTATATATAATATAATATAAGTTTGTAATAAACTAATTTCAGAGACATGGTATGTCTGCAGAAGAGAGTACTTTGACTGTGAATGGTGGTTCTATTATAGGGAAAGGGGGAAAAAGATAAAAGCAAAAGTCTAAGGAGAGCAGACTGGGGCCCGGGAGATAGCATGGAGGTAAGGCTTTTGCCTTTCATGCAAAAGGTCATCGGTTCGAATCCCGGTGCCCCATATGGTCCCCCGTGCCTGCCAGGAGCAATTTCTGAGCGTGGAGCCAGGAGTAATCCCTGAGCACTACCGGGTGTGACCCAAAAACCAAAAAAATATAAATAAATAAATAAATAAATAAATAAGGAGAGCAGAAAGTATTTTAAGTATCTTGGACCCAGTGTCTTAACTCAGCCTTTCCTATTTTTAGATAATAATACAATCAGTATAATAATCATAGAAAGTCAATCGCCTATTTTTCACATGACATACATTAGGAGAATAATTATGTAAATACCATTTAGTAAAACCCATAAATAGTCAATATTTTTGATTCTATAAAATTTTATAAAATTTATGAAAACAAGTTAATATCAGTCAAAGGAAAAAAATTCATGAGATTGGCTGATAGGAAGTTATGATTGATTTGGGAGAGTACTCCAAAGCAACATATTATTATTTTTTTAATATTTTATTTTAACACCTTGATTACATACATAATAGTGCTTGGGTTTCAGTCATGTAAAGAACACCACCCATCACCAGTGCACCGTTCCAATCACCATTGTCCCAAATCTCCCTCCTCCCCACCCACCCAGTCTGTACTCTAGACAGGCTCTTCATTTCCCTCATACATTCTCATTATTAGGACAGTTCAAAATGTACTTATTTCTCTAACTAAATATATCACTCTTTGTGGTGAGCTTCATGAGGCGAGCTGGAGCTTCCAGCTCTTTTCTCTTTTGTGTCTGAAAGTTATTATTATTGCAGAATGTCTTTAATTTTTCTTAAAACCCATAGATGAGTGATACCATTCTGCGTTTTTCTCTCTCTCGGACTTATTTCACTCAGCATGATAGATTACATGTACATCCATGTGTAGGAAAATTTCATAACTTCATCTCTTCTGACAGCTGCATAATATTCCATTGTGTACATGTACCACAGCTTTTTTTTAGTCATTCGTCTGTTGAAGGGGATCTAGGTTGTTTCCAGAGTCTTGCTATGGTAAATAGTGCTGCAATGAATATAGGTGTAAGGAAGGGATTTTTGTATTGTATATTTGTGTTCCTTAGGGTATATTCCTAGGAGTGGTATTGCTGGATCGTATGGGAGCTCGATTTCCAGTTTCTGGAGGAATCTCCATATCGCTTTCCATAAAGGTTGAACTACACGGCATTCCCACCAGCAGTGGATAAGAGTTCCTCTCTCTCCACATCCCCACCAACACTGTTTGTTCTCGTTCTTTGTGATGTGTACCATTCTCTGTGGTGTGAGGTGGTACCTCATAGTTGTTTTGATTTGCATCTCCCTGATGACTAGTGATGTGGAGCATTTTTTCATGTGTCTTTTGGCCATTTGTATTTCTTCCTTGTCAAAGTGTCTGTCCATTTCTTCTCCCCAGTTTTTGATGGGATTAGATGTTTATTTCTTGTAAAGTTCTGTCAGCGCCTTGTATATTTTGGAAATTAGCCCCTTATCTGATGGATATTGGGTGAATAGTTTCTCCCACTCAGTGGGAGACTCTTGTATCCTGGGCGCTATTTCCTTTGAGGTGCAGAAGCTTCTCACCTTAATATACTCCCATCTGTTAATATCTGCTTTCACCTGCTTGGAGAGTGCTTTTCCTCCTTGAATATGCTTGTAGTCTCAATGTCCTGAGTGTTTTGCCTACGTGTTGTTCTATGTATTTTATGGTTTCAGGTCTGATATCGAGGTCTTTCATCCATTTGGATTTCATCTTCGTACATGATGTTATCTGGGGGACTAAGTTCAACTTTTTGCAAGTGGCTCGCCAGTTGTGCCAACACCACTTGTTGAAGAGTCTTTCTTTGCTCCATTTAGGATTTCTTGCTCCTTTATCAAAAGTTAGGTGACTGTATGTCTGGGGAACACTTACTGAGTGTTCAAACCTATTCCACTGATCTGAGGGCCTGTCCTTATTCCAATACCATGCTGTTTTGATAACTATTGCTTTGTAGTAAAGTTTGAAATTGGGGAAAGTAATGCCTCCCATGTTCTTTTTCCCAATGATTGCTTTCGCAGTTCTAGGGTGTTTATTGTTCCAAATGAATTTCAAAATTGCCTGATCCACTTCTTTGAAGAATGTCGTGGGGATCTTTAGAGGGATCGCATTAAATCTGTATAATGCTTTGTGTAGTATTGCCATTTTGATGATGTTCATCCTGCCAATCCATGAGCAGGGTATGTGTTTCCATTTCCGTGTATCCTCTCTCATTTCCTGGAGCAGAGTTTTATAGTTTTCTTTGTATAGGTCCTTCACATTTTTAGTCAAGTTGATTCCAAGATATTTGAGTTTGTTTGGCACTATTGTGAATAGGGTTGTTTTCTTAATCAATGAAGTGGAAACCCAAATAACAATCCGAAAGATCAACGAAAGCAGAAGTTGGTTCTTTGAAAAAATAAACAAGATTGATAGACCACTGACAAAACTAACAAAGAAAGAGAGAGAGAGAAACTTGAAAACTCGTATTAGGAATGAAAAAGGAGAGATCACTACTGATATGGCAGAAATTCAAAGGGTAATCAGAAACTACGTTGAGAAGCTCTACGCCACTAAAAATGAGAACCTGGAAGAAATGGATAAATTCTTGGACTCTTACAATATTCCACGGTTGAAGGAAGAGGATGTAGCATATCTAAACACACCCATCACTACTGATGAAATTAAATGGTAATCAAATGTGTGCCCAAAAACAAAAACCCAGGCCCAGATGGATTCAATAAAGAATTCTTTCAAAATTCCAGGAAGAACTGCTCCCAATCCTGGCAATACTCTTTCATGAAATCGAAAAAAATGGAAACACTTCCAAATACCTTTTATGAAGACAACATCACCTTGGTACCCAAACCAGACAGAGATGCATCTCTGTCTGGTTTGGGTACCAAGGTGATGTTGTCTTCATAAAAGGTATTCTTTTCTGTCTGGCTTGGTCTATTAGTTCTTTGCAGTTACCCTACCTGTAACAAGCCCATCCTCTTGGAAGTGGAAATATGTATACGCCATGATTTCACACTGTGTGGTATTTATTTTACAACTGACACTCAAATAGCAATCCAAGGATCTAAGAAGACCCCAGTGGTGGTGAGTTATTTGATTCTCTGATGGATTATTAACATGATGGCCTCCTAGAGGTGGAATAAATGTGCAGTGCCCTTCATCAGAACATTGTTGCACAATGGAATCTCTGAACGTGGCAGAGTCCCCCTCAGGAAGCAAAGAAGCAGGAGGCATCTGGATCAAAGCAGACAGAGCTCCAGAGACTGAGGCCCACCATCTTTCTTCTACCAAAGATGCTTAAGCAAGGACCTTGCCCCCCCCCAACATATAACATCTTACTACGGTCATTGATGGGGTAGGAACTAAAAAGAAATTCCCATTGGAAGAGGACCAACAATTGGGAGCTAAGTGGCCCCCTCAAGATTCAAAGGCCTTCCATCATAAATGACTACATCTGCCTACTACAGAAGGATAAGATGGAGGAGACCATAAAGAATAAGGTTAAGTATCCAAGCCCAGCTGAAGCTCAGCTTAGAAGCAGCTTTCAAAACCTCCTGTAACTTTCCTCTTTTTTTCTTCAGTTTATCCAAGGTATTTATTTTCAAACTTTGTGTCTGTGAACAATTATTAGTTGAAATACTTTAAAAATAAAAATAATTATACATTTTGCACACATACACACAGAAGCCCTATTTTAGGTCTTTTATTATTAATATCTTTATTTAACAACTTGATTACAAATATGATTTTAGTTGGGTTTAGTCATGAAAACAACACCCCATTCACCAGTGCAACATTCCCACCACCAATATCCCAGATCTCCCTCCTACCCACACCACCTCCATCTGTGATCTAGACAGGCTTTTCACTTCCCGCATTTGTTCACATGGTTATGATAGCTCTCAGTGTAGTTATTTTTCTAACTGCACTCACCACTCTTTGTGGTGAGCTTCATGTTGTAAGCTGGACCTTCCAGCCCTCCTCTCTTTGTCTCTGAGGATTATTGCAAAAATGTCTTTTATTTTTCTTAAAACCCATAGATGAGTGAGACAATTCTGTGTCTATCTCTCTCCCTCTGGCTTACTTTACACAGCATAATAGATACCATGTACATCCATGTATAGGAAAATTTCATGACTTCATCTCTCTAGACAGCTGCATAATATTTCTTCTAGGTTAATTTATTAATCCTATTTCCATAGGTCACTATATTACTGGCTAAACAGCATAGTCTATGCATACAAATCTTAATATCTACTGTTTTTTCCTATGCCCCACTGCAAGCAGAAAAATTTGCATACAACTTTACTGGTTTAATATTAGCTTGCACAGTTCTGGAGAAGTGCATAATGTTGTTAGATTTTTAATGATAATTCTCAGCTATACCAGTGAATATGTCCAATTTTCTGTGATATTTGATTATGTGTGTTATTTAGCAACTTATTCTCAAAAGTATGTCTGCTAAAATGTTCGAAGTCTTTGTCCATAGAAGTCAATGGAAAAGAAGATTGGATACTATAGACTCTTCTTACAGTACTCATTGTAAGAATTTCTAGAAAATCTATTTACAGTAATGTTATTGTTATTTTGTTTAGGGAAGTTTATGAAAAAGGAAGTTGGTTGCTATAGACTTACTACACTGTAAAAATGTTTAACAATTTTCTAATAATTTTATCTGCAGAAAAGTTCTAATGTTCATGTTTCAGGGTAGCCTTGAAAAAAACTTTGTGATATGTTTATGATAAAGATATAGAAAAAGATGATTGTTTTGAAAATGATGTATACAATCTAAACTTTGATGCTTTTACAGTCAACTTTTACTGTGTCTTTATGCAAATTAATAATGAGTTTTATAAGTTCTGATCTGGGTTTCTGCCTCTGGTAGAGAAAAGTAGAACAAAAATTTTGTAGCCTTTATCATTTTTGGGGAGATCACACCCGGCAGTGCTCAGGGGTTAGTCCTGGCTCTATGCTCAGAAATCACTCCTGGCAGGTTCAGGGAACCATATGGGATGCCAGGATTTGAACCACCAACCTTCTGCATGCAAGGCAAATGCCTTTCCTCTATGCTATCTCTCCGGCCCCCTTTATCATATTTTTTGTTTTGTAAAGGAGTGAAATTATAAGATGACACCAAAACAAAGGCATTTCTCCAATTTTCTCTTTCCTTTAAACCTATCTCTTTTATAAGTAAAAGTCCAACAGAATGACTTTACCCTACTCCACCTGGTTGAATTGTTTCTAGGAGAATAAACACAGGACAGTTTAACATAGCACATGCAAGAATACCATGAGGCAAGAAGCAAACTGATTCAATTACTCTCTCCTAATGATTGCATAGCTTATTAACTCTTTGTAGTCACCCTATCTGCTTCAGACCCATCATCTGAGGTTGGATATATGACTGGCTTTGTATTGCTTTATCATCGTACCCTGCAGTCTCAAGGTATTTCTTTCCTTTATCAGACTTCCCTACTGTTAGAAAATTTTCAAGGGAGTTTATGTATATGAGAGAATATCTTGAAGCTATGTAAGCTTGAGCTTGATTGGTCTCTGATGTGTGGGGATGGATAGATTACAATTTCATATTTTGTTGGGACTTTCTTGCTGGTTTGCTGCAGGGCCTGAACTCACCACTATTCTGGTGCCACCAGCCGCTTTATTTTTGTTGGGGCTGCTTTAAAGCCAAATACTTAATACTTGCTTCTGCTACATGTGCTGAACTGGTGCTGATGAATTTCCCATTTGTACCTAGCAGCTTTGATGTCTGCGATGCTCATTGTTGGAGTAATTTCTGACCACACCACAGCCAGGTCATGCTAACATCAAAATTAGCATTGCAACCACTAATAAAATATGTGCAGACCACAGACAGAAAGTTTGACCCTTGGTGAGTATGTATATAAGCATGGTTGTGACACTAAGTAAAAATGACAGCCTGAATATTAATTCTAGAGCTAAACACATTTTAGAGACATGGAATGTCTGCTGAAGAGGTGGCTTTGACTGTAAATGGTGATTCTATTATGTCAGGGAAATGGGGAAAGAGATAAAAACCAAAAGTCTGATATCCACGCCTGCCTAGTGGGGCTGACTGTGAAGAACTGTGAGACTTGTCTTTTCTTTGTGTTTATTTGTCCTCTGCTGTCATCTGGACCTCGTGGGAGTGGGCCAAACTGGCTCCAAAAAAAACTCGCTCTCCCAGAGGTTCATTCTAGGACGGAAACACCCAGGAACACCTCATTAGAGTGAAAAACTGCACGAGAGAGTACTTTGCAAAGCAAGGTCCCCTGATTGTGACGTCAGGCTGGAATTCCTGTGTATCCACGTCTGCTTAGTGGGACTGACTGTGAAGAACTGTGAGTCTTGTCTTTTCTTTGTGTTTATTTGTCCTCTGCTGTCGTCCGGACCTCGTGGGAGTGGACTGAAAAGAGGCTGCAGAAGAGCACAGCCGCTCTGCTTCACTACACGGCCGCGCACTCTTTCTAAGGAAAGAACAACATCGCAACAAGAAGGGAAAAAATCACACTAAGGACTTTGCTGGACAACTGAAGTCCAACATTTCTCTCTGGACTCTCTTCTCTGCTGTGTGCCTAGGCCCAAGATTTCATCTTTTGACAGGCCTCATCCACGGAGGACTCCACTACCTTGTAGGCAAATTGACACACCCAGAAAGGGCGGAACCAGAGGAGTGTGGCTGCGCACATTATTTAGGCAATGAACACTACCGCAACACGTAGAAAAACACACAATACAAGTGTGACAATGGGCAAACAACGCAGGCCAGCATCAGACATAGAGAACGAAGATGACAATTC
>PVKC010051457.1:0-10414 GCA_004027635.1 Crocidura indochinensis
AACGCCTACCTCCATGCTATCTCCCGGGCCCCAAAAGTCAATTATTTTAAGGATCATGAGAAAGCTGGAATCTCCCTACATCTCTATCCTATATAACCCCCTGCGCAACCTTGGGTTCTTCTTTCACCCCTTGTGGGAGCTGTTGGCAGGCGGAATAAAGTTTAAACTTTATTCCAATTTGTGTGGTCTCGTCCTTCGATTTCTGGACCCTAACAGTTATATCAAACAAGTTCTTAGATCGAAATGTTTTGAGGATCACACATCTTGATGTAATATGACTCTTGCGCAAGCTCCTGTTCTACCATAGAGGAAGAGCGACATCTGCTGGCTAATGCTAAAAATCCTTATTTTGGAAGGCGTCAGCTGGATTTCCTTAGAATTTGAGAATTTGTCCCTTTTGCTGTTTTTATTCTCAAGCTTGTACAGGAGTCTTTAATAGCTAATTAGAAGGCTTAGGCAAGGACCAAGATAAAAGCAAGTCTAATGATATTTACAGGGTTTTAGATAAGTAGAAAATGAGGGGTCTATTTTTGACCCATTCAGAATGCAGAATTTCACCTTTTGAGTGCAGGGGGTCCATTACACTACAAAGTCCATATCCCTGAAGTTGTTCCCTGGTTCTGGGTGCTGGGAGAATGAGTCCAGGAACCATCTTCTTTATTAGATACAGTGTTCAGGGAAGCCTGGAGCTACCATGACACTTGTGTTGCCGTGTTTCACTCACGCTCAAGAGAAGTGAAGAGGAAAGTGGCTGTAATGAAAGGGAGGGCATGGGACTGGAGCCATAGTACAGCAGGTAGGGGTCTTGCAAACGACCGACTTAGATTCAATCCCTAGAATATCATCTGGTCCTCTAAGCCATTCGGGGAGTTATCCCTGAGCCCAAAGCCAGGGGGAAGCCCCCCTCATAGAGAGGACCGTACAGGAGAACTACCATAGATTATCTATGGCACATTGTCATCCATGTCCTTGACAAAGGACTGGAGTGTCGGCACAGGGGAGGACCATACAGCCCCTAAAGAACAGGCCAAATAGAGAATACATTCCCAGTGTCCTTTCCATTCTTGAGCACCTTCAGCTCCTCAGAATTTTCTCTGAGAGCTTTCCTTTCCAAATATCTTTGGAATATTTTATATTGGGCCACAGTGGGATTACTGTAGGTGGGTCTCTCTGACAGAGCTGGAGATAAATGAATGAGAGCTAGTTGTGTGCAGGCAAGCGTCTTTCTGTGCTGTCTTTCCAGCCTTAGCACATCTTGGTGTGGCTTAAATAATCACACCAGCTAACATTGATCAGTTTTTTTTTTTTTTTGAGTAGAGATCAGACCACATTACAACATAGGTAGAACATACCAATTCACTGAATTCTGCTAGCAATCCTATTCTGAAAATAAGAAAGTGGAAATCTGAGGTCTTTAATAATTCACCCAAAGTCAGAATAGTGGTCAGTGAAGGAGTCAAGAGGATGATGTAAATTGTCTGATTTTCAAGAGTCAAAACTCTAAGTCTATAAGCATCTTGCACTTTTCCTGTTAGCCTGACTCTCAGAAACTGTGTGCATTGTATACGTTGTGGGGGTGCATAGAGGAAAGTGTTTGAAAACTATGCAAGAATTTATTTCAGAACTTCTTTCCTAATGAGAGCATTGTCATTTATTCACCCCAATAATCTAGATAAGAGGGAGTTAACATTTTTTTTGTGTGTAAAGAGGCTAAATTAACCAAGATCAGTCTTTGGAAGGGCCAACAGTGGCCCAGTGGCAGGATAGAGGGGTGCTCACTGAGATGCTAAGCATCTCCTGATCTATGTCAGTCTGGAACTGTCATCTTCTGAACTGCAGATGACTTGCTTTAAAAGGTATTATGGTGGATATGAACAAGCTGTTTAAAAAGCTTTTCCCCTGGAAGGTAAAAGCCTCCTGTTTCTTCTACCAAAAGTGGATTTTTCTTCTTAAATAAGAAAGCCTTAAATTTTTACTTTACTTAAACACATGGTTACAAAATTGTTCAATGAACAGTTGTGTTTTTTTCACAGTTGAAAAATTTGTCATGATTGAGTTCAGTCATACAATTCCAACACTCTTCACCAGTGCAATTTCCCCATCATCCCCACATTCTCTCCCATGCTCCCTCCTGTCTGTGTCTGAGGCAGACATTTTTCACTCTCAGAAGATCTTTGTTTTTTTTGTTTGCTTTTTTGTCTTTATAAAATCTTTATTTTACACCATGATTATTAGCATGATTGTAGTTGGGTTTCAGTCATAAACAGAACACCCCTTCCCACCACCAATGCCGCTCTCTCTCCTCCCCCACCCTTGCCTGTACTTGAGACAGGCATTCTACTTCTCTCACTCATTACCATTGTCATGTTAGTGTACTTATTTTCCTAAACACACTCACCATTCACCACTATTTGTGGTGAGCTTCATATTGTGAGCCGGTCCTTCCAGTCCTGATCTCTACTGTCTCTGGCCATTATTACATTACAGCGCTATTTACAATAGCCAAACTCTGGTTTTTGGGTCACACCCGGCAGTGCCCTCCATGCTCAGAAATTGCTCCTGGCAGGCACGGGGGACCATATGGGGCACCGGGATTCGAACCGATGACCTTTTGCATGAAAGGTAAACGTCTTACCTCCATGCTATCTCCCAGGCCCCACAATAGCCAAACTATGGAAACAACCAAGATGCCCTTCAGCAGAAGAATGGCTAAAGAAACAGTGGTACATATACACAATGGAATACTATGAAACCATCAGGAAAAATAAAGTCATGCAAATTTTCTACTCAAGGCTGTACATGGAATCTATTATGCTGAATGAAATAAGTCAGAGAGTGAGACATAGACATAGAATAGTCTCACTCATCTATAGTTCTTTGTTTTTAAAGGAAAATCTTGTATTGCCTCTCCTTTTTCTCCTTTCTTCTTCCCTCCTTCTTCTCTCCTACCCTTCTCCTCTCTTCCTCTCTCCCTTCCTCCCCTGTCCTCATCATCATTGCAATATCTTTGTCTGGCAATGTAGTTGTGGCATACAGTGGATCAAACTAGTCATCACACTCAGTGTCTCGTGGTGTTTCGGGAATTGAGACTGGTGGATTCCCAAGTGACAGCCAAGCAATCTGCCACTGAATCATTCCCCTGGGGTTAAAGAAGAGCTACATTGGGGTACAAATTAGTGCAAGGAAGAAAGCTCTACAGTAATGCAGCAATTATGTAACTGAGAGATTTTTCAAAAAGCATTTTAGGGAAAAACACCCTTTAGGACAGGTCCTCCAGGTACTTTTCCAAACCACAAAGCCTTGTTGCTGAAGAAATGTAGCACTAGTCTTAGCAGCCATAAACAATTCAGATTGATCATATCGTTGATTTTTTTATACCTTTACTTGTTTGTGTACATTCAGGAAATCATCGACTGTGGCCAAAATTTTTCTGATCCCACATTTAGTTTAAGAAGCTAGTCTTGGGGTGCAACAATAGTATAGCTTGTAGTATGCTTGCCTTGCATGTGACCAACACAAGTTCGATCCCTGACATCCACTATGGCTCCATGAGTCTTGTAGGAGTGGTCCCTGAGCTTCACTACGTATGACTCCAAGACAAAACAAAAACCCAGGCTTTAGGTATCCTGTGTCTCTGAAGATAATTATGGATGTTTTGTGAAATCCACATAGAAAGGCCTAGAAATGACAATTCTATAAGCCTAAGTGTATGTTTCAGGAAATTTAGCTTTAGACACTATTTCTTTTGCCTTCTAAATAGTCAAATCAGATTGCGTATAATCTTACAACTGTCAGCACTTCAGAAGATGTCGCATTCAACCCTTCAATTATATAGACGAGGAATCTGAGGATTAGATTTCCTGAAGGAATCCTAGGCTTTTGGGAAAGTTAGTAGCAACAATAAAGATTAGTAACACTGGCCTTGACTGGGTGTTTTGGTTAGATTTTCAGTGTGTTTTCAAAGTAGATCTTACAGTATTTACTCCCTTCTTATATAAAAAAACTTAAAAATTATTTTATTTCAAGAACATGTATCACATAGTTGACAATGTATTTGTTGCCAGATAAGTAAAAGCCAAATTACTAAAAATAGAACAGAAAAATAAAGAAAAGGAAGAAAGAAAAGAAGTACAGTGGCAAGCAAATCTGTGAAAATCATTGTACCTATGGGGATGACAGTATTAAACAAAATCAAAGCACTCTTACTGGTACTGTGACAGTATTAGTAGTGGGACATGTTTTTGGCTGCCAGGTCTCTCAGAAGTAGGAGAAGGGGGGGTGCCCACACTTATTCCAAAAACATCCTAGTGTTATCAGCCCAAATTCTGGCATATCTTAAGTTTGGTCAGATTGATGTCTCTGTAGAGAATTGTAGAGAAGTGGTGAAGCAGGGCCATAGACAAGGCAGTGATTATGGGTAATGGAAGCAGCAGACATATCTTCAGCAGGGTGGTAGCTTGGCTTGCCTCTCTTCCCAAGATTGTCAGATTTCAGCTGTGTGGCTGGTGTACCTGTAATTTTTCATGGTGTGGTTTATATCTCTTTTGAGAACAAGTGAGTCTATGAAGCTGAACAAAGTGAGTCTATAGAGTAGGATGGGTGCAGACATGGTGACTGTGTTTATGCCCCTTATTATTTTTAAAGGCCTTTTCCAATGCTGTGCAAAAAACTCTGCTTTGATTACTTGCAGTTTAATGAGAAACAGAATAGAGGGGTGGGTCCCATCAAATCACTTCTGAAAGAAATGAAATGAAAATCCTCCTTCTGACTATTTCCATTTGCTTACCTTCTTCCTTTCCCTTGTTTTTTAAAGCAAGAACCATTTACTAAAGTGCCTTGGGTTAAAGTGCTTTCTGCTTCCTTTTGTGTGTAGACAGTCTGCCTACCAGCTATCATTTCTGACCCTTTAGTGACTACTATATGCCTTAAAGATCCTTTAAAGATCCTTATGATTTCTCAGAGAAGCATCATAAATTAAGACAATGATCTCAGACCTCTTCTGGGAGTTCTCTAGGCTATTTGAGCCATATTAATTCCCATTGCTGTGATTGTTCCAAAAAAAAGCTAGGATAAAGTCAGTGGTTTCTAGCAAGGTATGGTTTGGCCCCAAATGCCAGTAGGTGAGAATTTTTGCCTGACAGCAAGAAACCATAGAAATGGGTCTCAGGTTTAAATTTATAACCTGGGTGATCTCAGACAAGTGACCCAATTCCCCTCATCCCTCTTTGAAAATGGTAATAGTTGAACTTCCTTCATTACTCCATTACTCAGTGGTTATGAAAAGTGATTAAATAAAGGAACATGAACAGGCAAGAGTAAGTTCCAACTTTGGTTATTACCATATCTAGGCCAGTAAAGCAGAGTCACTCAACGAACTTCATTTTATGGCTGCAGACTGTATCATCATATATTCATTAGTGAAAATAATATCCTCCCTTTCTTTTCATTGGTTGTAGTTGTTGCAATGACTAGGAATTGCATAACTTTGGATGTGTTGCCTGTCCACACCCAGTGGTGCACATATTGTCACATTACTGGGAGTCCCAGACAGCAGTCTACCAGGATTATCTTTGGTGCAAGTGGGTGGCACTGATAATGGAAATCATGACCTCATGTTTACAGGGCAGGTGATTTTCAGTTACAGAGCCATCCCCTGGATCTTATATATCTTTGCTTCATTTTTTTCTTTTTGGTTTTGGGGCAAATTTGACAGTGCTTAAGTTACTTCTGGCTCTGCGCTTGGGAATTATTCCTCAAGATACTTGGGGAACCATATGAGATGTTAGGGTTATCAACCCCCTATTTTAGCTGTGGGCATTGAAAGACAAAGAAGGGAATTATTCGCTGAGTGCTTCTGAACCAAAACCAGATAGAACAGAATGTAAGCATCAGTCTTATTATTTCAAATCCTGGGTCCAAGTGTCTGCCCCCAGCTTTTGCCAACCTTTATTGCTCTGGAAGTCTGAGACCACATGTGTCCGTGGTACATTGAGTCAGATTTGAATCTTTTACTCATAAGGAGAAACTTGTGCTGATATCAAAAAGCAGCCTGGCAGAAGGGGGTGGGTGGCAATATACCAGAATGGGGTGTATGTGTTGCTAAGGGCTGTGAGAACCTGGGGTCCCAGCCAAGCTGGCTCTATCTATAAAGAACAAGCCAAAGGCAGAACTTAAATCAAATCTGAATTCCCTTTCCTTCTGCACTATTTCTGCCTTTGTTTATCCATGAAAACTATCCCGATTTTGATGTTAAGTTTCTTAGGAATTGCAGGGAAAAGTAAAATTCTTGAAAATTAAGTTCCATTCTTATATACTTACCTGGCAGGGGAGATACTATGATCACAAAGGTGGTTTCGCCAGGGAGAGGCTTATCCATTGCACTCTGGATTGCTGACCCTATGATTTCCCCAAATGCGGGAAGCTCGACTACATAATTTGTGGTAGTTGGGGACTGTGTTCGCGCTCTCCCCTTGAAAAAAAAGTTCCATTCTTATTTCCTGAGAGCACATAACTGTTTGAAAAACATTTGCATGACATTTTGCAATTTGTGATGCGATATTTAAAAATGATCCATTTTTGATCAAGGCTATCACTCTCTTAATATCACCAATTTTTTTTTTTTTTTGGTTTTTGGACCACACCCAGTGACGCTCAGGGGTTACTCCTGGCTATGCGCTCAGAAGTCACTCCTGGCTTGGGGGACCATATGGGAAACAGGGGGATTGAACTGCGGTCTTCCTAGGCTAGCACAGGCAAGGCAGGCACCTTACCTCCAGCGCCACCGCCCGGCCCCAATATCACCAATTTTTACCTTGAAATACCATACTAACAAGTACAGAATCTCATTTGGCTACAAACTAAACACATTCTTCAGTGAGTGAAACTCCTCGGGTTTTATAAATCTGTACATGTCTTTTTTTTTAAGTATATCTTATCTTTTTTATTCTCTTTTTTTAATTAAAATATTTTATTTAAACACCTTGATTACATACATGATTGTGTTTTGGTTTCAGTCATGTAAAGAACACCACCCATCACCAGTGCAATGTTCCCATCACCATTGTCCCAAATCTCCCTCCTCCCCACCCACACCCGCCTGTACTCTAGACAGGCTCTCCATTTCCCTCATAGGTTCTCATTTTTAGGACAGTAAATCTGAACATGTCTTTTGTTTGTTTGTTTATTTGAAAGCCATACCCACGATGTTCAGGGGTGACTCATGGCTCTTTACTCAGAATTACGCCTATTGGTGCTCATGGGGCTATATGGGGTGCCAGAAATAAAATCTGCTGAGCTGTGTGCAAGGAAATTGCCCTACCCACTGTACAATCTCCCCTGCCCATTATGAACATGTCTTAAAGCTGTGCCGGGCTAATTCATTTCTTAATTCACTCAAACACATTGTCCTGGTTTTTGACATTATAAATAGCCTGATGGGATCCAAGGGTATACAACATATGCAGGATTTATGGGACAGACAAGTGGCAATGATGCCACTGTGTGCTAAGCACAATGGAACAAGAGTTTGAGTGATTCAAGAACTGATAGAAGGGCTATCTGGGATTCTCAGGGGGGACATAAAGAGTAAAATTAGGTCTAAAGGAAGAACAGAGTTTGGCAAGCACACAGAATCACTGATGGCTTCATATTTGCTGAAAATTAGGTGGAGATCATCAAGGTGGCAGCAGGTTTGAGTAGAGCGAAGAACGTTCCACACATTTGCTACCTTGTTTAATTGTGCTATTTTTGATGGGGATTAGGCATGGGGATTAGTTCAATGATAAAAAATATGTCAGGGTTCCATCTCTGGTGCCTCCTAAAAGAGTTGGAACCAGAGATCTAGTGAAAGATTAAACTTGCCTTGCATGTAGCTTATCCCAGTTCAGTCTTCAGTACTATGTATGATTCCCAAGCATCACCTCTGTGTGTGGCCCCTATACAAAGCCAAAATCCTTGAAATTTTACGTAAAAAGCACATATATATGTTTGCACATTTTATTAGAGAATAGTTTGTGAATCCAAAATTTTCTCCAAAAGTAATTTTTACAAATAGGAAATAATGCTGTATAATAAAATGATTAAATATTGTTCTATGTAACCAACACAGTTCTCTGCAACAGCTTCAGGAACCAAACTCTCTCTGGAACATTCTTAATAATGCTCTGACACCAACATGCACCACTTTTGATATGACATTCTGACAATGAGGAAATGGAAAAAAATTGATCTTACCTCACCACATAACTATAAGATGAAATCAGAAAACATGTCATCCTTTGATCTGTGCAAAAGCCAATGTCGCTATCTACAGAACTGTGACAACCATGAAAGGGCAGAACTTATCCTGAACCAATAAGAAAGACCCTTGTCTAGGCTTTGGCCTATGATCTGTACAACAACCAAGATCTCTAATTCCAGAGGTCTGAATGAGACCACTGCAACCGAGCAGATCTTATGGAAACATAGTGGAAGACTATCATAGGCTTTCTCCTAGGAAGCAAAAACCGAAACTACTAACTACAGAAGCTACTAACTAGAATCGTAAAGAAAACTCCATCCTAGTCTCCATCCTTTTACCTGTGCAAATACCAATATCTCTAGCTACAGAAGCATACTTTTATCATTCCAGACACCACAAAAAATTCTAAGGGAGAGTAAAAGAACATGTACGGAACCTGTAGTTATTCCCATGACAATATACTTCAAGGGTGGAGAAACCCTGTATCTATTAGGTCAAGGGAATTCCCTTTTTAATATCCCCAATATTTACTGAGCCTATACAAAAAAGGTACAAATTATATATTTTGATTTTGCTATTGTTGTTTGTTTTTCTTTTCTGTGCTTTTTTTTTAAATTTCAGGATAGTGATTATTGTGTGGTTGTTGTCTTTATTGCTGAGGTGCTTTTCTGTTTTTTGTTTGATTTTTTTGGTATTGTTGTTATGTTTTTCTTCCTTTTTCCTTTTCTTCTCTCTCTTTTTTTTTGTGGTTTTTGGGTCACACCCGGCAGTGCTCAGGGGTTACTCCTGGCTCCATGCTCAGAAAATTGCTCCTGGCAGGCACGGGGGACCATATGGGGCACCGGGATTCGAACCAATGACCTTTTGCATGAAAGGCTTACCTCCACACTATTTCCCGGGCCCCTCCTTTTCTTCTCTTAAGTTGATATTTATAGCCTGTAGAATGACTCCACCTATTTTTGCTTGTTTGATTTTTGTCTCATTTTATTATTTTTCTTCCCTTCAAGCAATAACACATAACTTGAACCATCTTGTTCTGCCTCAAAAATTGAGGGAAAAATAATAGAGGGTACCAAGACCAAACAGTCGTATTGACATTAAGTAGAAATAAAAAAATGATCGGACTTAAACACCAAATCCAAAGCCAATGACAACGGAATCGATACCTAATGTACAACAAACTAACACAGAGGAGACCACTTATACTACCAGCCCTGGGAGCAAAGGAGGGGGATATGGGATTCATGCTGGGAACAGGGGTGGAGGGAGAACAACATTGGTGGTGGGACTTCCCTGATTTAATGTCACTATGTACCTGAAATAGTATTGTGAAAGATTTGTAATCCACTTTGGTCAAAATAAAAATTAATATAAAGTATTGTTCTATGTCTCTGCTGTTATTATGTCTGTAGCCACAAATCACATTGAACCTTGGAATGTGGCTATTGTGACCAAGGAACTCACTTTTAAATGTAATTAATTTAAACTTAAATTCAAATAACCAGAGCTCTGGAACAGCGAAGCTCTATATAAATAGCCCCTTACACAAAAGTGCATATTTTATGTAATTCAGCATAAAGGGTCAATTTTGTCCAAAGTACAAATACTCTTGAACCTCTTCTATTTCTATGTGCTTTCTTCGAGTATATAAAACTTGGTTTCTGTGTCTGATGACCTTCCGTGTTAATTTTTCTTACTAATATGTTGTATATTCATATGATACCTACTTATAAACGGTAGCTTAAGATCACTCTACCTGAACTAAGTGGTAAAATGTGCTTTCCCTTTTTAACTTAAATCACCATGAGTAATAGTTATGAAGTTGTTCATGACTGAGTTTCAGCCACATTCTTGACTAGTGCAAATTTTCCACCAATATCCCCAGTTTTGCTCTTGCTGTTCTCCAGTCTGCTCTGGGGCAGATCTTTTTTTTACACCTTTCCTAAGATGTCCACAAGAAACTTTTTCCAACCTGGATCCACTTTGCTATGTGGAACTAAGACCATTGGAAGCCCTTGTGGACTTTGGGGGATACTATTACTATGACTAAAACAATGCAGATAACCTCAATTAGGGTATATTTCCAGATAAAAGCTAAACTATCTCAAGGCAAGGCAGAGATCCAGAGACAATGTTTTGTCATCAGAGGTCATCCATTTCTTGTCATATAAAGTC
>PVKC010051458.1:0-10414 GCA_004027635.1 Crocidura indochinensis
CATAAAATTTACTTTTCACAAGCTTTCTCAATCTCCTTCCTTCTAGCTACAAATGCACTTTCTCTTTGGCTTATAGATGAGATGACTAGTAACCCTTCATATCACTCTCTGGACTTATTCCTCTGGCACTTGCCAATGAATACGATTTCCTTTCCTTCTATCACACCACACAGATTAGAAATCCAAAGGAGTTTGTATATCTTTGACTTTCTGCACATCTTCAGTTGCAGAAAGGCAATGCCAAACACACCTACACTGCTGAGAATTCTAGAACACTCTTCCCTCCCTCTGTCCATTGTGGTTTCTCACTTCTTGACAATTAACCCTATCCCCACCTCATCCCTGGACTCTGTCTGGACACCTAATTTTCTGGACATTCGCTCCAGAAGTTGTGGATGCAGAGAAGTGGGGGTGACAAGATCATTACTTACCATCATTGTTACATTGATAATGCCTCAAAATTGGATCACTATCATGAGTCACTCTTTATCCTAAGGTCAAAACTTCCAGGGCACCTCTACCAGATACTTGCCACAGATACCCCCCCTCTTCATATGTCCAGGTCTGAATAAATCATCTTCCAGGCAAAATAGCTCCTCTGTGGATCTTACCTTTGTCCAGAAATATTGCACGCTACTCTGTTCCCTGACAAAGTCAAATGCCTGCCTACTCGGCCTTTCTCCATGCCTTCAGACTCCAGATTCAGTGAGACTCTTTTATGTACAACTAAAGTTAACTCCTAAAACTTTCTTCCCACTCTTGGCGTCACCTCATAAGCAGTTTTTTTTTTTTTGCCATATCATTGCAGGTCCTGTTTTTTTCTCTCCTCCCATTTTTCCATTATTGTTCATCTTTTCTAATACATAGGAAGGTCCAGTAATTTCCAGGGTCCACCTCTGTTACTGTCCATTTTCCAGTTTATAGCCTTTAAAATTTCTCCAGGGTTTTAAAGTTAGGGTCCAAAATCCTCTACTTACAGAAGCCAGTAAAAATGACTTATAGATTAGATTACACCTCTCTTTGCAACGTAGCTGCTATTTAATCATTTGATGGTCTTTTAAATCTTCCCGTTATCATTCCTGTATTTTTAATGCTTATATAAAATATTACTTCTTCTTGATCACTTCAATTTCCCTGCTTTATCTTTTCCATATAACGAAAACGAGTATTTCCAATCTATTATTCTCTTTATCACTAGTATAGCACATACATTTTCTTCATTAAAATCTACAATTATTTGTAAATATTTCATCCATCCCACACTGTCCTGGTTTATAATTTGGGAGGAAAGCATCACAACATATTTATTGAAATATTGGATATTACCAATTCCTTAAAACTCTCTACTGTGTATTTTACTATCTTTTTTAAGCACTGTACTTATATCTGTGCATGCCAACATATAAAGAGGGAAATGAAAGGAAGGAAACTCAAATACATGTCTTGTGTTTAGTATGTATCATATGTCATGTTATCATTCCAGAATCTCTTCTCCCACAAGAGCAGACATTTTTCCAAGGAAAGTAATTAATTTTCAAATTAGATGAAGATTTTTTCAATTCAAAATATTAACTATATTAAAATTTAAAATATTTTTGAATCCAAAATGCTCAGTACAACAATGAGGCTAAGGAAATGACTCAAATGTACAACTTCAGATGAATAGATGAATAAGCAGTGGCATACAGACACAACAGAATACTATGCAGCTTTAAGAAAAGATGAGGGAAATGGAGAGCCTGTCTAGAGTATAGGCGGGGGTTGGGTGGGGAGGAGGGAGATTTGGGACAATGGTGATGGGAATGTTGCACTGGTGATGGGGGGTGTTCTTTACATGACTGAAACCCAAACACAATCATGTATGCAATCAAGGTGTCTAAATAAAATATTTAAAAAAAACTGCATCTATAAAAAGCCCTACAATAACCTATATTTAACTTGTCCAGTGATTTAAAATTATTAAACACCAACTAATACATATTCTAAATTTTTTCATTTTCATCTTCCTTGGAAAAAATAGTTAAAAAAAAGAAAAGATGAAATCTTGCAGTTCACTACAATGAGGTTGGAACTAGACAGTTTCATGTTAAGCAAAATAAGTACGAAGAAAGACAAAGATTAGATTATCTCACTGTGATATACAGAGACAAAAAGACAAATCCTTGACATCGGATTACAAAACTGAGTCTATCAAGCAGTGGGGGACTGGCAGGTCAATTGGAAAGAAGAGGGAAGCTTAGTAAGGACCTTGGTAGAAGGCTTCTGGGTGCAGTAACTGAACATTATGACTATTAATGTTAATACTATTGGAAACATGTTTCCTTCCTTAATTGCAGAAAAAAAAATCTCTACAAATTCCAAATGAAGAATTACAAATTGACCAGCCCATATTGGAATCACATATAATTGTATTGAGAAATGTGATAAGGTGGAGTACTTTTCTCTGATCTGATTATATAGCTCAAGGGATAAACAGGAGAGCCTGAATCAGTATTTACCCTGCTAGGCACTGGGGCTCTGGGACTACAGAGGTATTGGATTTCCCTCCCCCAGTGCCCACTCTGCTACCGTTTCTACCCAAAATGCACTCCACATCTTTCCTTCATATAAAAACAACAACAATGCGTTTCCAATGAGTTTGTAAACAAATGCAATTGACTTCGGCTCAGATAAATTTGACTAGAATCTTAACGGTGCAGGCCCCTAACAGCCCTTCAAAATCTCATAGTTCAATGTATTCATTATCCAGGAAATCATTTGGGAGTCAGAAATGCAAACTCATTCCCAAGCCAGTAACAACAATTGTTTTCAGTTTTTCTCTCAGTTGTTGACATACAAATAGCACAGATTGCTGGATACCTTTAAGGTGAGTAGCATAATGGCTTAACTTATATACACTGAGAAATGATTACTAAAATAAGTTATATATATGTATATCATCTCCTCAGACTCCATAAATAAGAAAAAAACACAAAAAAAGTTTCCTATGATGGGATCTCTAAGGATTTATTTTCTAAATATCTCAATATATGATGACACTACCTATAGTCACCCTACTGTACATGGTAACTCAGATATGTATATATAATCACATTTTACAGATCTATGCATCGATCATTGGGGAAAGGTTATTTAAACATCCTGGTCATTATAAATAATACCGCTCTGAATCCAGAAGTACACACATGCATCTTTTTAAGCTACTCTTTTGATTTCCTTTGCCCATGACAGCTTTGTTTGGAACTAGCAGAGATGCTCTCATCCTGTTTCCATAGTAACCGTCTGTTTATCTCACCAACAGAGTGCAAGTGTTTTTCTGTGCAATTGTTGCCTTATTTTTAATCGAAGTAATATTATATTTTTATATACAATATAATATATAATTTTATATAGGTTGGAGCTTGAAAACTCAAAATATGTATATACTACATTGAAATCACCACAAAAAATTCCCAATTCTGCATGTTACCATGCAGTTGATATGTTTATCCTAATTTATCCATCTCTTTTCCTTCACCTTCTGGTACCACTAATTGGTAATAGTAAAAAAAGATTTATTTTTGTTTTATTTATTTCATTAGATTTCTCTATCAGCCACATGTGAATGAAGTCATGCAATGTTTTCCTTTCCATATGGCTTATTTCACTAATCATAATACTTTCTTGGTCCAACTGTGCTATTATGAATGGCCAGATTTCATCTTGCATGTTTTCTCTTTTATTTTGTTAGGGTTTTTTTTTTGGGGGGGGAGGGTTACAGCAAATGTGCTTAGGGATTACTCCAGCTCCATGCTCAGGGATAACTCTTGGTGGTGCTCAGGGGAGCATAGGTGTGATTTGGACTGAACTTAGGTCAGTGGTGTTCAAGGCAAGTACCTCATCCATTGTACTACCTTTTCAGTAAAGCCCAACCTATATTTCAGTGATGGCTGTTCTCACAGATGCTGGGTAATATCTCATTATGGGTTTAGATCTGCATTTCATTGATGAATACTTATGTTGAACATCTTTTCATGTGCTTTATAGTTGTTTTCTTTGGGAAAAAAGTCTATTCCAGTCTTTTGCTTATTTATTTTATGTTTTCGGACCACACCTGGAGGTGCTCATGGGTTATTTTTGACCCTCTGCTTAGGAGTCACTCCTGGTTGGCTCGTGGACCACACGGGATGTCAGGGATCGAACCTGGGTAAACTGCATGGAAGACAAATTTCCTCCCCCACTGTACTATTTCTCTGGCCCTCTCTTGCCCATTTTAGAATTGTTTTTACAATTGAGTTGTGTGAGTTACTATGTATTTTGGATAATGGATTCTTTCCATTTTTATAGTTTGCAAGTATTTTCCAATTCCTTAGGTTGTTGCCTACTTTGTGGATTCTTTTGCTGTGCAGAACTTTTCTTTTTTTCTTTTTATTTTTTTTATTTATTTTAACACCTTGATTACATACATAGTTGTGTTTGGGTTTCAGTCATGTATAGAACATCACCCATCACCAGTGCAACGTTCCCATCACCATTGTCCCAAATCTCCCTCCTCCCCAATTTAATAATAATCTTACTAGTTTATTTTTGGTTTGATTACTTGAAATTTACATATGTGTGAAAATTAATTGCTGAGAACCACTATCAAGGAACTTTATTCTATTTTTACTCTAGAAGTCCCCAGGTTTTGATTTTTAAGTCTTTATTATATTTTTAGTTTTTGTGAGTGATATAGCATATGTCTTGTTTCATTATTTTACATGTGAATAACAATTTCCTTACAACCATTAATCTAAGAGATTGTCTTTACATTGAGTAATCTTGACCAATATTAGTTAACCATGTATCTGTAGATTTGTTTCTTAGTTCTTCATTCTGTTTCATTGGTTTATGGATCGGTTTGTATGCTGATACCATGCTGTTTTAATAACTAAATCTTTATAGTGTAATTTGAAACCAGGAAAGGGAATACCTCCAACTTTGTTGTTCTTAAAATTGCTTTAGAGTTTGGAGCCTTTTTGTTTTTAATGTATGTATATACAGAAGCTACTTTCTGTACACATTTAATACTATGAATTAATTTTTCCATAATAAAGGGAAGAGCTCCATATATGTTTTTAGTCAATAGTATGTGAAACAGATCACCAGCAACTTTAAATCTATTTGCTGAAAGAGTAATGCCACAATTCTATTTTAAATGTAAGTATAAAAATATCAAAACTTATCTCTTAGAACTGTACTCATAATTATCAATTATTTCTGTCAATTAAAAATATGTGAAAGAGTAGATTTTTTAAATACTTGGATTTCTTTTGTGAAAGTGTAATAATAATTTTTTTATTTTCTATTACAAGAAAATATAATAGTCTTGTAAAATAAAAATATTCTATTACAAGCATATGTTTAACCTTTTTATTTGCATAAAGCTGTATTCCCTTAATATTATGGCTGTGCTATTATGCATATATTCTCCAAATTTGGTATTTGAACTTTTAAATATATCATGAAGTCCAAATGAGTTCCTTTTATTTTGATTTGTTTATTACTTGCAATTAGTGTTAATTGATGTACAATTGGTGTACACGAATATAAATATGTATGTTTTAGGAGTAAAATGTTGCCACATCATATCCATCATCAAAGTGCAAATACACATCAAGTGCAGTCCACAGGGCCCTTTCAGTCCAGTTTATTATCAAGATTAACTTGAGAATCTCAGTTCTGTGGCCAGGGTCTAAAGTTTATTTTCATATACCACAAGAGTAAGAACATCTGGTATTTGTCTTTCTTCTTCAGGTTTATTTTGCATAGCACGAGTCCCTCTAGTTCTAACCGTGCTGTGGCAAGAATTAAGGCTTCGTATTTTTTTACCTAAATACCTATTAAGTATATATATTACAACTTCTTTAAAATAAGTAATGTATTGCTCAGGATTTGCAATTTTACAAATTTTACTGTCAAGATAGGATTTATGTATAGAACACTCCAACAGTACCACCCCTCCCACCAGTGTTCATTTCCCTTCAGCATAGTTTCAATGTCCCCCCCCCTTACCTCCTCACCACTTTTCCCTCCTGCATATGACCACCACGGTGAGCTCCATTCTGTATTCTGCTGCTTATATTCATTTTGTTATTCTTTCATCATGGTTCTTTCTATACCACATATGAAAGAGATAATTTTATATCCATCCTTCTTCTGGCTAACTTCAGTCAATGTGATACCCTCAATTTCCATCCACCTAGTGGCAAATTTCATTTTTCTTGTAGATGAATAGTATTTCTTCATGCTTATACACCATATTTTGTTTAGCCACTCACCTGTTCCTGGACATTTAAGTTGTTTCTAGATTTTGGCTATTATGACCAGTGCTACAATGAACTTAGAAGTGCAGGTGTCTTTTTAGTATAATTTTTGGACCCTTGGCCTAGATGCCCAGAAGTGGAACTACTGGGTCATAGAAAAGCTCAGTTCTTAAGAAGTATCAGCTGCATTTGGACTATTTCTTTGACCCTGTATTATGGCATCACAGGCCAGTTCCTCCATTAATCTAAGGTTGCAATGAAAGATGGTTATTTCTAAACAGTGAGAGCAACACAAAGTCCAGTGGAAGTTGGTGCACAGCTGTTTTGTCTGAAAGAGAAGGCACAAGAGGTGTAACATTCTTGGGAAATCTAAGGGATGAGTTGGAGTTGGGATAAGGTGGGAAGGTAAAGAAAATTCTAGGGGGCTGGAAAGATAGCATTTGCCTTGCATGCAGAAGGTCAGTGGTTTGAATCCCAGCAACCCATATGGTCCCTCGAGCCTGCCAGGAGCGATTTCTGAGCATAGAGTGAGGAGTGACCCCTGAGCGCTGCTGGGTGTGACCCAAAAACCAAAAAAAAAAGGAAAAGAAAAGAAAGAACATTCTAGGAAACATCATGAATAAAGTCTGAGGCTTATCAATACTTGACGTAGAGGTGATATTATTTGTTTGTTTGGGGGCCACATCTGGCAGTGCTCAGAGCTTACTCCTGGCTCTGCTCTCAGAGGTCACTCCTGGTAGTGCTTGAGAGATCATATGTTGTGAGGAATCAGATCTGGGCTGGCCACGTGAAAGGCAAGTACCCTCCCTGCTGTTCAATGTCTCTGGCCACCACTTGGTGTAAAGTTTCTATGACTGACACACCATGAGTAAAAAGCTTCACTGTAGTAACAGGAGACTAAGGAAGACTTTTAAGCCAATGACTGGATTTTGGATCTTGTTGTGGTACAGTGGGATACCTCGAAAGCTATGAAAATTTCAACTGATATGAGGTGGATTACAACTTAAAGGCAAGCTCTGAAATGATGTAGAACTAGGGACTGTAGTGGGAGCAGAGGGTGCTATAATTTTGTATTTCTTCCTTCCTTTCTTTTTTTGGGGGTTCTTCACAGTGGTTACTCCTGACTGTGCTCTCAGAAATTGCTCCTAGCTTGGGGGACCATATGAGATGCTGGGGATCAAACCCACATGCAAGGCACATGCCCTAACACTATGCTATCACTCCGGCCCCTAATTTTGTATTTCTATTAGATGATGAACATGCAAAATTGTCACATGCAGTGGATGTGGACATGACATAAGCTTCATGAATTTCTACTAGACTTCTAGATTGGATATCTAAACAAATGAAGCTCTGTCTGTCTGTTATATATCTATCTATAGTGTTTTGGGCCACCCCCTGTAATGTACAGGGTTTACTCATGGCTCTGCACTCAGGAATTAGGAATCACTTCTGGAATCATATGAGATGCCAGGGACACATGTGCTGGTAGTCACATGCAAGGCAAGCACCTTCCCCACTGTGCTATCTCTTTGGCCACAATGAAACTTTACTTCTGTCTGTTTGGTTTTGGTTTTTGGACCACAACTGGTGGCAGTCAGGGCTTGCTTCTGGCTCTGTGCTCAGAAATGGCTCTTGGCTGGCTCAGGGGATCATTTGGGATGCAGGGGATCGAACCTGAGTTCATCCAGGGTCGGCTGCTTACAAGACAAATGTCCTATCACTGTGCTATAGCTCCAGTCCCAAACTTCTATTCTGTAAGACATCACCAAGGGAATAATTGTGTGAGTTGATCACTAAATATTTCTACTTTATTTGGTGTTAATAAACTACAGTGGTGCTCTCAATTTGATCATTTGCACATAAAAGAGGTGCTGTGGTTTCCAGGCACATCTAAACTTTCTCTAGTACTTCTCAGAATAAGAGATAAAGTCCATGGTCCTCTGCTTGGATATTGATAGTAGCTAAGTCTGGTTACTAATATGACTGAAGAATGTACCCAGGGTCTAAGCTAGAACAGACATAATGTCTGCAGTTTCCACCTGGTTCTTGTAATGCCAGGGTTGTCCAGTGGCCTCTTCAGTTCTCATCTTCAGTTTGTCTCACATTTTGATCAGCGAATAGGGTAGAACTTGGTAACTAATATACCTCATGTCACCACAAAACTTCTTACCAAATGGGGCTCAGATATGGCAGATTCTTTGTCCCTGGATATTCTGGTCAGGTGAGTTACCCAGTTGTTTGAGCCTTTGTATTTGAGGTCCCTGGCATTATTTTTCAGATTAAAAGATTACCTGCTTATAGATGGCTGTTGTTTGTAGTTTGCTTATGTTTTAGTTTTAATAATATCAATCATCTTGCACAGTCACCAAAATGTATTTTCTTTGATCAAAACTTAAAAAATTCTACTCTTCGCACTTTCAAATAGTATTATTAACTATAGACTCTATGCTATACATTCTATACTTCTGACTTACTTATTTTGTAACTAAATATTTGTGATTTTGAATATTTTTTGCAACTTTTTTTGGCCACATCTGTCAGTGCTCAGGGATTAATCCAGGCAGTATTCAGGGGATGGTGCAGTGCTAGGGAACAAACCTGGGCCTACTGCTTGCAAAGAATGTCCTCAGCACTTCAAGCTCTCTTTTGTTCTGCCCTTTGTTTTGGGCAGGGAGGAAGGAGTCGGAGCCAAGTATACTTCTGGCTCTGGGCTTAAAGGTCACTCCTCGTGGTGATTGGTGGAGCATATGTGGTGGTTAGGATTGTTTTAGGGCAGTGCTTCTCAAATAGTGGAGCCCGCCCCTGGGGTTGGGGGGGCGTGAGGCTCCATAAAGGGGTGCACGTTTTACCTCAGCAAACACTGTCATAACAAGCTAAGCCCCGTTTTTATGTCTCTGTATGTCTCTAGGGATGAGAGTTGCTGTGTCCTGCTTCAAATCCCGCTTTTTCAGATATCACCTCTGATTAAAAAATCAGCTCAAATTATTTTATATATTTTTGTTTTGCAGGTTAAAGTTTTTTTTTTTTAATAAAGATACTGTTTACAGTCGCACGGGGTGGGGCAAAAATGTTTTCTTCTTCCTAGGTACAGTGGTCGGCAACGTTTTTTTTTCAAGTCAGCCAAATCTCGCCAAAACCACGACTGAAATTTATTTTGAGAGTCACACAGGGTGCGCACTGACAGAAGCTATGAGCAGAGTCCTGATTCCTGGAGCAGCCGCCTGGCACACAGAAGAGTCACATTTAAAAGTGTAAAGAGCTGCATGCAGCTCGCTAGCCGAAGGTTGCCGACCACTGTCCTAGGAGGGCATGACAGAAAATAATTGAGAAGCACTGGTTTAGGGACAGCCACATATCAGGAGACTGCCTTAGCCCTTTTCCTATCTCTTTTGGAACTTGTTTGCTTTATTGTTGTTTAAATACCACACTTAAGCAGTCTCATACTGTATTTGTCTTTATCTGCCTTATTTCAATTACTACAATGTCTTCAAGCCCCATCAACAGTGCTGAAATAGTAAAATTTTATTCTTTAAATGGCTGAAAAATATTTCATTGTATATTCAGCCATGCATCACTTAGAGATAAGTTCAGAGAAACATGCCCTTCAGGAAGTTTCATCATTTATTCAAATTTCACAGAGTGTAATTTAATTACATTCACATAAATGGTACAGTTCACCAAACCTAGTTTATTGGAGCCATTGCCTTCAATGTAGTGTTACTGACTTCAGCATGAAGTGATATATTATTGAATAGACACTATTTTAATTTTTGTTTGTTTGTTTGTTTTTGGGGTCACACCTGGTGACACTCAGGGGTTAGTCCTGGCTATGTGCTCAGAAATCGCTCCTGGATTGGGGGATCATATGGATGCTGGGGATCGAGCCAAGATCCATTCTAAATCAGCTGCATGAAAGGCAAACGTCCTACCGCTGAGCCACCCCTCTGGCCCCAATAGACCCTAATTTATCCATTCATCTGTTGACATGTTGTTTTCATAGCTTAACTTATAAAGTTTTAATGCTCATGAGAGTGCAAATGATAGATCTTTGAGATGGTAATTTCATTTCCTTCAGATCTAGATCCCCAATGTGTACTACTAGATTACATATTTTGATTTTTTTTCCA
>PVKC010051459.1:0-10410 GCA_004027635.1 Crocidura indochinensis
TTCGAGAGAGGCATTCTACTTCTCTCACTCATTATTATATTAAAGTATAGAACTTTTTGTTAGCTGTTTGGTTTAACAAATTTAAGTAGTAGGAACTTTGCAAGAAATAAATTTAAGAGCTTAGGTCTTACCTCTTAGTTCTGAAGTGGAGGTAGGACCTTCCAAAACAATTTTTACTTCTATTTCATTATGGGAGTTCTGAACTATTCGACTGTATATGCTCAAATGATAATTTTTGTGTTGTATAATAGTTATGTAGTAAGTATAAATACTGTTTTCTCTATACCATAAGTGGTTGTCATTAGTTTTGAATATCCATTGGTGGCACTTTGATTTCTTAGGAAGCCAGTGATACTTGAAGTTGATTCCTTTTTTGTAGGGGTATTGCCAAATAGATCGGCGTTTCTGCTCTAGTCAGTAGATAATATCCTAAAATTTCCTCTTTGGATCACATTTTTATATGTATTTTGTATTTTTATTTTTCAAATTCACAGTTCAATAGAGAATTAGTGATTGGGATGTTCAAAATGTGCTTTTTCTTTGAAATTTTTAGCTTTAACTTCTTATCTTGAAAGCACTTTAAGGATGAAGATATTGACGCTGTCTTCTTTCTTGTTTAGAAATCGAAATGAGTTGGCTGAGACTCTTGCGCTTCTGAAAGCACAGATAGACCCTGTGCTGTTGAAACATTCCTCTGCCCAACAGGATGCCTCTCCACAGGACAGTCCCAGTTTGGAGGATGAGGAGACGAGGAAGGGGGAAGAAACATCGAAACAAGGTTTTTCTTTGTGTGTTTTGTTTTGCTTTGTTTTGTAATTTTCCCTCTTCCACTTCTGTTTTAAATCATGTAAATGCATTCTCAAATTGAAAACTATATACCTTTTATTTTATTTATTTATTTTGGTTTTTGGACCACACCCGGTGACGCTCAGGGGTTACCCTTGACTCTGAGCTCAGAAATTGCTCCTAGCTCGGTGGACCATGTGGGAAATTATTTAGCGTTAAATAATTAAAATTCCCTACCGTCTTACTGCCATCACTCTGACCCCAAATATATACCTTCTTTTGAAAGGATTTTTTTATTTGGTGGGATAAACCAAAGAACCATTTAGTGCTTTGCTCTTTTATGTAGAATGTAAAAAAAATTTTTCAATAAAATATATGTTTAAAACCTAATGTGTACATATATAATGTATATATTATATATATTTTTTGGTTGTTTTGGGGTTACTCCTGCAGCACCCAGGGTTTACTCTATGCTCAGAAATTGCTCCTGGCAGGCTCAGGGGACCATATGGGATGCCGGGATTTGAACCACTGTCCTTCTGCATGCAAGGCAAATGCCCTACCTCCATACTATCTCTCCAGCCCTTAATGTATAATATTTTATTCTGATTTAAGATGGAAGATTCTTAGTTGTTTTTTTTGTTTTTTTTTTTTTTTTGTCCACACCCAGTGACGCTCAGGGGTTACTCCTGGCTATTCGCTCAGAAGTCGCTCCTGGCAGGCACGGGGGACCATATGGGGAACCGGGGGATCGAACCGCGGTTCGTCCTAGGTTACCTCCAGCGCCATCGCCCGGCCCCCTAGATTCTTAGTTTTTAATTTAGGTTTTAATTGTGATGAGTCTACATAACAAAATGTATCTTTTATCCATTTGATATTCTAACAAATGTACCCTTTAGTCCAATTTCATCCAGGGTACGATCCTGTGGCTGTAAATTCTTTCATTTTGTTTTGCACCCATCACCACCATCTTATTTCCATAGTTATCCTCACTTCTATTAATCAGCGGTTAGTCATTAGATGTGACTTGTCTGATAGCCTAGGAACTGTGTACCATAATAAACCACGTACCTTTTGTTTGTAGCTGATTGACTTTCTTGGGTATGATGCCTTCAGTATTAACTGTGACGAGTTTCAGGATTTGCTTTTATATTTAGATTGAATGATAACTCATTGATTTACATGCCATGTTTCATTTATCCATTAATCTCTTTACATCCCTTTTTTTCCTGAATGCCTCATGGACAGGCAACCAAGTTTTTTCAGGGCCTTTTTGTTTGTTTGCTTTTGGTCATACTGGCAGTGCTCAGGGGTTCCTCCTGGCTCCACCCTCAGAAATCACTCCTGGCAGGCTCGGGGGACCAATTGGGATGCTGGGATTCGAACCACTGTCCTCCTACATGCAGGACAACCGCTCTACCTCCATGCCTTCTCTCCAGCCCCTTTTCAGGGACCTAATGCCTGTGAGTACAGGTTATTCTTTCAAGCATCTTTTCTTAGAGGTTTCATTTTTTCATATCCTGCCATCTTCAGCAGAGTACAGGCTGCTTTGAAAAAGTTCCTGTAATAGACAGCTTTTAAAAAATACTCCCTCGGGGCCGGGGGGGAAAAAAAATACTCCCTCAGGTATTTAAGGCCTTTTTCAACTTGGTGCCTTCCAAGGTCTCAGGATTTGTTAACACGGGATTGTAGCATCTTAGCAGTTGCTGGATTCTTCCATCAACTGTGACTTTTATGAATGAAGCTGCTATGTGCATGCATATATTCCTGTTGCATCAAGTCATTGCTTTTATTTCTTTTGGATACATGCCCAGAAGTGACAGTGCTGACATATATTCTTGTTCTGTTTTTAATTTTGAGGGTTCTGTCAGATAGTTTTACACAGCTCTTGCTGCATCGTTTTACACTCTGCTAGTAATGATTACAGGCTCTCATTGCTTCTCTCTGGTTTGTTTTGGGGTCAACATTTCATTATACTCAGTGACTATTACAGACTTTGCTTGGTATTTGGGGGACTGTGTAGTACTGAGATTAAATCTAGACTTTCTGAATTCAAAGCACATGGGCCAGTTCCTCAAGCCATCTCTGTAGTCTTAAATGTTTGGATTCTCCTTTCAACGGCTAATTTCTGTTTGTAATCATTTATTTTCATGAAGAATTGTCATTCTAATGAATATAATTAATCAGTAATGACTAGTGACATAGAATTTTTTTCACATACTATTTGTATATTATCTTTAGACAATGTTTCTAGTCCCTCTGTTCATTTCTGATTTGTGTTTCTTTTTTTTTTTGTGGGGGAGGGAACACAATTATCATACTAAAGCATACAATAATTAAAAGTATTTTATATTTATTTTAGTTTGGTTTTGGGCCACACCTGGCAGTGCTCGGGGGTTATTCCTGGTTTTGCACTCAGGAATTATTCCTGACAGTGCTTGAGGGACTATATGGGACACCAGGGATCAAACCCAGATAGTCTTTTGCAAAGCCCTACCTGTTGCACTGTCAGAGAAATTAATTAAAGCTGATTTTTCTGTTTGAATTTTTATTTTTGAGGTTCACACCCAGCATTGTTCAGGGCTTATTTCCGTCTCTGTGCTCAGGGATTACTCCTGCTAGACTTGGAAATGTGGTACCAGGTATTGAATTCAGGTTGGCTGCATGCAGAACAAGTGTCCTACCCATTATATTAAAATTCCAGTCCTCTGATTTGTTTTGTTTTGTTTTGTTTTGTTTTGTTTTTGGGTCACACCCGGCAGTGCTCAGGGGCCACTCCTGGCTCCACGCTCAGAAATTGCTCCTGGCAGGCACGGGGGACCATATGGGGCACTGGGATTCGAACCATGACCTTTTGCATGAAAGGCAAACGCCTTACCTCCATGCTATCTCCCGGGCCCCTCTCTGATTTTTTTTTCTAGGTTATTTTATTAACTAGGTCTCATCAAATTCTTGCCTTTCTTGAAAGCCTCTTTTTTAATATGACCAATTATTTTTCATTAAAGCTTTTATTTTTACTATGTTTTTGTGCCATCTGATGGGTGGTGCTCAGGGCTTACTCCTGGGTCTGTGCTTAGGAATCTTTACTGACAGTTCTTGGGAGACCATATTTGGTTCTTTTGTCAGGAATTACTCCTTGGGCAGCCAGTGCTCAGAGAAACTATTGGATGCCACAGATTGAACCCAAATTGGTCATGTGCAAGACAAGCACACTCCCCACTATCTTCTCTCTAACCCCTCCATGTACTGTCATAGCCCCTGCAATAACTCTCCCTGTCCCAGAAAAAGAATCTTAATACTGAGGTTACCAAGTCACTCATAGTACATTTTCAGGCATTAGCTGTTCAAAACACCAATCTCACCACCAGTGTGACATTCCCTTCACCAGGTACCAATATTTATTATAACACCAGCTAGGTTGGCACATATCAAAAATACTGGGAACAGGGACCGGAGCTGTGGTGCAAGTGGTAGGGCATCTGCCTTACCTGCGCTTGCCTAGGACAGACTACAGTTCGATCCCCCGGTGTCCCATACGATCCCAAGTCAGGAGCGATTTCTGAGCATGTAGCCAGGAGTAACCCCTGAGCGTCACTGGGTTATGCCCCAAAAACAAACGAACAAACAAAAAGAAGAAAAATACTGGGAACAGTCTGTTGGCAGGAATGTGGTAAGATAGAAACTCTCATCCACTGCTAGTAGGAATGCTTCCTGATCATCCCATATCCTACAGTATGGAGGGTTTTCACTAAACTCAAACTTGAGTTGCCATACTACCCAGGAATCCCTCTTCTCGATATCCCCAGAACAGAAAATCATTTCTCCAAAAGGATGTATGCACACCACTGTTCAGTGCAGCACTCGGTACAATAGCCAAAGACTTGGGACAGCCAAGATGTCTAGCAACAGATGAGTGGATCATGAAGATGTGCTACATATATAAGTAAATTTCTACATAGTTATAAGAAATGATGCAATTTGCAGCTACTTGTATTTAAGTGGAAGATATCATATTAAGTGAAGTAAACCAGAACAAGGATAAATACAGAATGGTATCACTTACATGTGTTCTTTAGAATGACTGCATGAAGAAACACAATGGTCTGAATGGGAGTTGTCTCATACACCTTTGGCCCAGAGTGGAAAAGGGCCAAGCAGTCTCAGGATTTACAGATTGAAAACAAATGTGGTGGCTTGGAAGTTTGATAATGTTTAAGTTGCAGAGCTAGGCTGTTTATTTTGGAGGATGTAGCTTGTGGCATGGCATAGGGCAACTATAGTTCTCACTGCCCTCCCACCCCACCCCCCACACACACACCCTTTTAGAGAAGGCCACAGAGGGTCAGTCCAGTACTAGGCTACCTAGATAAGTACCATCAGCCATAATCTTCTTTTGAAGCATGGAGGGAGGAGTAGGACTGTTTTTCTACTGGGAAGGTGGTGGTGGTGGTCAGATGTTTTTTTCAGTGGCAGGGTGCGTGATTCAATCCCACTTTACACGAAAAGATACAGAGATTTCATCCTCATAGTTCGATCTTTCCTGAAAGGATTTAGTTGCTCATATATCAGTCGAAGAGCTGGTGTGTTTCTATGGGAGTGTGTAGGATGGGGGGCTCTTGGGCTGCTTGTAGTTCGTGCAAAAAGGAGACCGCTGCTTCCCCTCTCCCTCACCCTATTTTAAGAATGCTGCAAAGGGATCATCCAGGACCAGATTGCCTGGGAAGAATCACCAGCCATTATTTCCTTATGGAGTTTAGCAAAGGAGCATTTTTTCTGTCAGGAAGATAGATGGTGGCAGTGAGCAGGGCTGATGGATATTTATATGGAAGGTTGTGGGACTACTTGGCATAATCTCATTTCACAGGAAAAATCTAGAGTTCTCATCCCTGTAGTATTATCTCACCTCAGGATTTAGTTGAAAGGATTTAACTTGCTTTAATTGATACTTTTTTTTTTTTATAAAATACTTTCTAATATGATGGGGCCATAGTGATGGCGCAGCAGTAGGGCGTTTGCCTTGCACGCGGCTGACTCAGGACAAACCTCGGTTCAATCCCTGGTGCCCCATATCGCTCCCCAAGCCAGGAACAATTTCTGAGTGCATAGCCAGGAGTAACCCCTGAGCATCATCAGGTGTGGCCCCAAAACAAAACAAAAATACTTTCTAATAAGAAATAATTGGTTTGCCTTTATCATGTTTTCCTCTGCTTTTAGTTTTCCTCTGTTCACATATATTAGAACAAGGCTATACTGTTTTTTTTGCATGTTGCTTTGGAGGAATTATTCAATAAATTATTATCTAGCTATAATCATTGCTTGAAAACAGAAATCAGCGATTGTACCTTTTAATATAAGTTATGTTCCTACATAATGAGCACTACTTTTCACAAAATAATACTTTGGCCAATTTTTTTTAAAATATTTTTTTATTTTGATCATAGGTGGCTTACATATCTTTCACATTAGTATTTTTTGTTTGTTTGTTTTGTTTTGTTTTTCTTTTGGTTTTGGGGCCACACCCGGTGACGCTCAGGGGTTACTCTTGGCTATTCGCTCAGAAGTCGCTCCTGGCAGGCACGGGGACCATATGGGGAACGGGGGGGGGGGGGGGGATCGAACCGCCGTCCGTCCTAGGTTAGCACAAGGCAAGGCAGGCACCTTACCTACAGCGCCACTGCCCGGCCCCTCACATTAGTATTTTAGATACATACTAACATTGAATCAGGGGAATACCCACCACCAGGTTTGTCCTCCCGCCTTCCCCATTCCCTTTCTGCATCCCATATTCTCCACTAGCACCCCCAGGCTGCTAGAGTAGGCAGTCCCCTCTTTGACTAGCTTACTATCAGTGATCTGTTTGGTCCTGGTGCCCTCCCTTGTTTCTCCCTCTATTTGAGAGACTCAGCTAGATAAATGGAGTTATGTGGTTTTGTTTGAGGGAAAAGAAAAGCAATAGAATGGGGTAAAGATTAAGAAAAAAATTAAAATTAAAATTAAATAAAATAAAAATATTCTGAAAATGGGTGGAGTCCTGCTAGTGGCTATCAGTCTCAGTGTGAGAGAGGACATGAACAGGGTAATTGAAACACCATAACAATACAAAAATAAGTGTCAAATTAGATATCCAGTGAGCCCTAAAGCAATAAAGAGAAGCACCACTAAATAGTCTCAGTTCTGAATTCAAATCATGCTGGAGTGCAAAAAGAGAGAAAGATAAGTAAAATAATATGAAATACAAAAGGAGAGATCAACTTCTAGACCAATATCTACACCAGAATAAGGACGTCAAAAAAAAAACAATTGATCAATAAATATACATATATATAATTTTTTCTTTTTTTCCCCCTGAATATATATAATTTTTTCTTTTTTTCCCCCTGCATAGGCACAGTAACTCTTGGGGATATTATAGAGGGAATTCCCCTGGCCTAGGAGATACAGGGTTTCTCCATCCCTAAAGTATACTGCCATGGGATTAACTATAGACTCCTTGCATGATCATTTACTCTACCCTCGGTGCTTTTGTGGTGTATGGAAGCCTTCTGCTTTGTCATGGATGGTAAAATCAGACCTCTGTATCTAGAGATCTTGGTGACTGTGCAGCTCAAGCAATGGAGCTTATGATGAAGGCTTTCTTAGTGGTTCTAGCAGTTCTGCTTCTTCAGTGTTG
This sequence comes from Crocidura indochinensis, assembly GCA_004027635.1. Taxonomy (NCBI): domain Eukaryota; kingdom Metazoa; phylum Chordata; class Mammalia; order Eulipotyphla; family Soricidae; genus Crocidura; species Crocidura indochinensis. Next base: position 7,457 of record PVKC010051459.1, read on the forward strand.
TTTTAATTCATCTTCTGTAGTTGGTGTTCTTGGTCATTATGTTGCTCCTAGGGTAGAGCCTGGGGCAGAGTCTTTCTTTATGTTTCTGGAAGATCTGTTCACTTTCGGATGTCTCATTTAGACCTCTGGAATTGGAGATCTTGTTTGTTGAACAGATTGTAGACCAAAAGCTAGGTTATAGCTTTTTGTTGTTGTTGTTGTTGTTGGTCCAAGGATGCATACTGGCTAGTCCTGGTTGTCACAACCAGTCATCTGTATATAGCAATCTTGGTTTTTGCACTGATCAAAGGGTGACATGTCTTCTGATTTTATCTTATCGTTGGCTGGTGAGATAGGATAACTTGCTCTTAGATCTAGTTGTTCCCACTTCCTCATTATCATGTTATCAATTTAGCACTGGCATCCGAGTAGCATTATGAATGCCCTGAAGGAGACTTGGTTCCTGGAGCTGTTGTGGAGAACTCTGTCGTTTATTTGTCTGGGATCCAGGAGTCCAGGCTGAGGTGCCTATTTCCCTGGAGTCTAGGATGGTTCCCCATGACATACATTCAGGATGGGAGATGTCCCTATGTCGTAAAAAAAAATATAAGTTCTTATCCCTAGTACATAAGAGCTTGTTTTTTACATGTAAAAATTTCCCGTTTTTAATGTGCCTTTGCAGCAAGGAGTGGTGCTACATTATATTGCTCGTGGATTTGGGGGTTGGGAGAATAAAACAGAACCATGACAAAAACTAAAAATATACATGCTCAGCCGTATCTAAAGAAAAAAGAGTTTCTTAAAAGAAAAAAAAAGATTGAATAAAAAACATAATGAAAGGAATAAAGTGGGGCCAGGAGGGATAGCATGGAGACAGGGCGTCTGTCCTTCCTGCGGAAGGATGGTGGCTCACAACCCGGCATTCCACGTGGTCCCCCATGCCCATCTGGGGCAACTTCCGAGCACAGGGCCAGGAGCACCCTCTGAGCGCTGACTTTGGCCAATTTTTTTTTTTTGGTTTTTGGTTTTTGGTTTTTGGATCACATCCGGCAGTGCTCAGGGGTTATTCCTGGCTCCATGCTCAGAAATTGCTCCTGGCAGGCACAGCGGACCATATGGGGCACCGGGATTCGAACCAATGACCTTTTGCATGAAAGGTAAACGCCTTGCCTCCATGCTATCTCCTGGGCCCCTGACTTTGGCCAATTTTTATTTAAATATCTGTGAGTATTGTTTAGAAGACATTTTTCATGAAAGGTTTATACGGTTTATAAAGATTTGTAAGATTCACAAGACATTATTCTGATTTGAGAAACTTTTTATTATGTTAAAATCTTATTTTTTTTTAAATAAACCTTAAAGGTTTTATTTTGTTTTTGTTTTGGGGTCCACTCAGCAGTGCTCAGTGGCTATTCCTTTTTTTTTTTTTTTTTTTTTTTTTGGGTCACACCCGGCAGTGCTCAGGGGTTACTCCTGGCTCCATGCTCAGAAATTGCTCCTGGCAGGCACGGGAGACCATATGGGGCACCGGGATTCGAACCGATGACCTTTTGCATGAAAGGCAAACGCCTTACCTCCATGCTATCTCCAGGGCCACTCAGTGGCTATTCCTGATTCGCACTCAGGAATCACTCCTGGTGGTGCTCTGAGACCAGACAGGATGTCAGGGATCAATCCAGGTTAGCTATATGCAAGGCAAGTGCCTTAATACACTGTTTCTCTGGTCCCAAGCTTAAACATTCTAAATAATTTGAACTTCCTTTTGTGTTTCCAGGTCTTTAAAATAGCATTCCTTAAGGATTAGTTCTAGAGACTTAATGCTAACTTCACCATTTGATCATGTATTCATATGTTTATTTATTCTCATATACAATATGAAGACCAGAAAGTGCGGAAACCAAAACCATTTTCTCAGTAAAATAATGCTCTTTCTGAAAAGTGCAGCTGTATTCTTCCCGTGAAAGAGGTGGGATTTAAGCATGAACAGCAGAGGGCAGCGTGCATTGGGTCCATCCTATTCTTTTATGTAGCCTACCACTTAGCTGCAGGTATGCATTTATTTTTTTTTTCTCCACAGGTAATCATTAAATATCAATATTCCAGTTTTACATAAAATAAATTTGGGAAGGTGTCACTGTCAGGTCAGAACCCAGATATGAACTGTGATCTAGAACTAGACTTGTATAGTTTGTACTTAGTGGTCTTTCATCAGTGCTTTGCTTTGCTTTGCTGTTTGTATGTGTGCGTGAGTGAGTGCGTAGGGGCCCGGGAGATAGCATGGAGGTAAGGCGTTTACCTTTCATGCAAAAGGTCATTGGTTCGAATCCCGGTGCCCCATATGGTCCCCCATGCCTGCCAGGAGCAATTTCTGAGCATGGAGCCAGGAGTAACCCCTGAGCACTGCCGGGTGTGACCCAAAAACCAAAAAAAAAGAAAAAAAGATCATTGGTTCGAATCCCGGTTCCCCATATGGTCCCCCGTGCCTGCCAGGAGCAATTTCTGAACATGGAGCCAGGAGTAACCCCTGAGCACTGCCGGGTGTGACCCAAAAACCAAAAAAAGAAAATAAAATTGAGTGCGTGAATTAGTAGTCTTTTATCAGTTCTTTGCTTTGGTGTGTGTGGGTGTGTGTGTGTGTAGTTTGTAATTAGTGGTCTTTCATCAGTGCTTTACTTTGCTGTTTGTATGTGTGTGAGTGCGTGAATTAGTAGTCTTTTATCAGTTCTTTGCTTTGGTGTGGGTGTGTGTGTGTTTCATCAGTGCTTTGCTTTGCTGTTTGTATGTGTGTGGTATGAGTGAATTAGTAGTCTTTTATCAGTTCTTTGCTTTGGGGTGTATGTGTGTCTTTTATCAGTTCTTTGCTTTGGGTGTGTGTGTGTATGTCTTTGCTTTGGGGTGTATGTATGTGTGTCTTTTATCAGTTCTTTGCTTTGGGGTGTGTGTGTGTGTGTGTGTGTGTGTGTGTGTGTGTGTGT
>PVKC010051460.1:0-10427 GCA_004027635.1 Crocidura indochinensis
GGCACCGGGATTCGAACCGATGACCTTTTGCATGAAAGGCAAACGCCTTACCTCCATGCTATCTCCCGGGCCCCGGCATGTAGAAAATTCTTTCAAGAAATCATAATGAAACTTAGTTGATTGGGAAGGTAAGATGAACATTTTTTAAATGAGGTGAACTTTATAGATATATCATCTCTTTTTTTCAGTCTTTGGAGGATTGCCCTCTGGATGAAGATGAAGATGCATTTCAGGGGCTGGGAGAGGAAGATGAAGAGATTGACCAGTTTAATGATGATACATTTGGGTCAGGGGCAGTTGGTAAGTACCAACAATAACCTTTTATAATGTTAAATCTTGGCTTCTTGGTTTCCTACTTTTCTCCAAAGATCTCTTTTGTGAATGTTTTCCCTTAGTAGGGAGTAACCTCAGTTCTGTGACAGGATTTTCTCTCTTGATCTCTTTTTGTTTATTTGTTTTTTGTTTTGTTTTGGTTTTTTGGGTCACACCCGGCAGTGCTCAGGGGTTACTCCTGACTCCATACTCAGAAATTGCTCCTGGCAGGCACGGGGGACCATATGGGGCACCGGGATTCAAACCGATGACCTTTTGCATGAAAGGCAAACCTCCATGCTATCTCGGGACCCCCGTTTGTTTGTTTGTTTGTTTGTCTTTGGGCCACATCCAGTAGCTCTCTGGGCTTATTCCTGAATCTGTGCTCAGGGATTATTCCTGGCAAGCTCCCCAGACCATATCGGGTGCTGGGAATTAAACACGCTGATTTATCAAGTGACTTACCCACTGTACCTTTTCTCTGGTCTCCATCATTTTGATCTCTTAGTCTTGTTTTCACTAGAAACAACCACTCTGCTCTCTAGATGTTCCTTAAGGCCTTTCCCTTCAGCTATGTTATCTATTGCTCTAGATTGACACTATAATTAATTCTAATGGTTAGAGATAATGTGTTGGTAATTTGGGTGGGGCCCACACCCAACCAGTGCTCAGGACTTACTGCTGCTTCTAGCCTCTGGGATCACTCATGGCAGGATTCAGGGGACCATATGTAATGATGAGGATTGAATCCCAGGTCAGGGGATGCAAGGCAAGTGTCATAGCCATTGTACTATAAGATGTTTTTACAGTCTTTTAGAATAATTCTCCAAGATGGGCATTTTTATTTGCAGTCCAAGTAACTTAAGGAACATTATTGGACTGGCAGAAATTGCAGATTTGGTTTTAAATACATGCTTTAAATGCACTTGATTATCAGTATATTGCATTGCATACTGTCTTTATAATATTTTCAGTAAAATAAAAAGATTTTATTTCTAGAATTTGGGTGATAAGTGTTTATATTTTATAAAACTTTTGTTCAGAGATAAAATAGAGCTCTGTGAGAACATGCTTTGCATACAAGAGGCCTGGCTTTGATTCCCAGCACCTTTAGCACATTTTTCCCTTAAGCTTTGATCATTGAGTAGCCCCTGTTATCTACCAGATATGACCCCAGAGTGACAATAAGTTCTGTATTCTTGAATATAAATGCCCTTACATCAGAAGCACATACTCTAAAATTGGAAAGATCAAGAAGATTAGCATGACCATTGCTTAAGGTTGATAAGTAAATCATGAAGTAGTCCAGGGCAAAATAAATATTCTTGAAGAATTGGAAAAGAATAAAACTTAAAAAAAAAAATTGACTTGCAAACCACATATACAGTTACATTTATTGAGGTGGGAAAATTAGAAAGCAAGAGCTTATATCTCAAATTTGAGAATTAGAACTCCTAGAATAAGTCTAGAAATATGTGCAAGTGCAACAATACTTTTAAGAAAAAAGAATAAGTGGAAGTAAATGCATGTATTTTTCTTTGTTGATATTGAAAACCAGTAATATTAGTGTATTAGGATATATAAAGATCAGTGACTTCTTTGAAATCTTTTTACTTCTTTCTATACAACATATGTGCAGTCAAACATTAAAAGAAAATTGAATGTACTGGATTATCCCAAGATGTTGAAAATAAAAATTCAGTTGAAATCTTCAAAATGTTATGGTTACTGGTTTTGCAATTTAAATTGATCAAAGTTTTGTCTAAATCTAAAGGGAATGAATTTGCAAAATTAAGGAAATATACTTATGTCGATTAGGATCTGCCCCATTTAGTGAAGAGCTAAATCGACCACCTCTGGGATCCAGCAAGAGAAGTTTCATGGCTTTTTGTTTTGGTTTTTGTTTTTATTTCATTAAAGAACCATGGTTTACAAAGCTATGGTAGTTGAGTTCTAGTTCAACACCAGTTCCACCACCAGTGATGTATTTAAGGTGGAAGCTACCACACAACAGAATACAATCCAAAAGTTTCTGGACTGCAGCCATAATTTAGGATATGAGATCATTCTCGAGGATGACATGGTCCAAAAATGCTGTTTGGGCTCCAAAGAGATCACAGGGAAGAGCACCTAGAAAGGAATTATATAATCTGGGAACTAATGTGAATTACAAATTGTGTTTGGAAGTTTAGTATAGTATTTATAAGGTCCAGTAGAGGGTCCAAATGACATGCTCGTTTCTATCATTTTGTCCCTTACAATATTGTGCTCAATCTTTTAGCATATTCCTGTGTTTAAATTAAGTTGACCAACTTTATTTCTAGATATTAGGATGGAGTAGCATGGTAATGTTTTCAGTTTTGAACCTGCACAGAAAAAGGAATAGTTTGTCCTTTTTTTTCCTTAATTTCCAGAGTGCTACATACAGCCTTTTATGTTCCCTATAAGATTATAAGAGTATATGATAATACAGCAGGTTGGGCACTTGCTTTGCACAAAGCTAACCCAGGTTTGATCTCTGGCACCACATATGGTCCCTCAAACTCACCAGGAGTAACCCCTGAATACAGAGCCAGAAGTAAGCACTGAAGTACTACCATGTGTAGCCCAAAACAACAGCCAGAAATAGAATAGGAGAATAGAGTAGAGTAGAGTAGGTAGTACTTTACCATGGTTAGGGTGTTTGCCAACTAGCATGTATTTGAACTCCATCTCCACCCCCCTTTTAGCACTTAGTTAACTGAGAATCATTCATGGGGTGCTACATCTCAGCATTCGTTGGAAAGCACCCAAAAAAAAAATAAAAAATTCTAATAGTAGACAAAAGCTCACGGGGTTATATAGTAACAAAAAAAAGCAGTTGAGGGTAGAGGTAGTGAAATAACTTGTTACTAGCCCAGTTGAATCCATTGAGATTTAAATAATATTGAATTCTACATTTGAAATCTTCATTTTTATAACATCTTGATATAAATATCATAAAGCTTTGTAAAAGGAATATTAGTTGCTTAGTGAAACCTGTTACTTGTTTAATACCCCTCTGCAGGCAAGATGCAGTTGGTGTAGAAGATTATGGCCAATAGGCAAAATGTCAGACCTGTCATAGGCTTGATGGTCTTAAGGAATGAAGTTGGTGACTAGTACCCATTAATACTGTAGTTATTTTAGGTTACTGGCTACAAATACTCTGATGTCACCTTCCCTTAAGAAACTAGTCGCTAAAAAAAAAAAAACTAGTCACCGTCTTCTACAGAGAAAAATATTTTTATCATCTTAATGGGTCACAGTAATCTCAAGCGCTAAAAATAAAAGCTTACACATTAAAGGTGCTTATTATGTGCTCGGCACCCTTCTAAATGTTTTACATGGATTATTAATCCTCACAGTAACTCTGTAAGATAGAGACTATTATTAACTCCATTTTAACAAATGAAGGAAAGTGACAGAGAGGTTAAGTAACTATTAATACGATCAGAATAAACTGCCAGTTACATTAAAACAGTCTTTGGGGAATCTTTAAGAATATTCTCGGGCCCAGGAGATAGCATAGAGGTAAGGCGTTTGCCTTTCATGCAAAAGGTCATCGGTTCGAATCCCAGTGCCCCATATGGTCCCTCGTGCCCGCCAGGAGCAATTTCTGAGCATGGAGCCAGGAGTAACCCCTGAGCACTGCCAGGTGTGACCCAAAAACAAAAACAAAAAAAAAGAATTTTGCGTTCAAAAAAAAATAATAAAACACACACATGGGGCCCGGGAGATAGCATGGAGGTAAGGCGTTTGCCTTTCATGCAAAAGGTCATCGGTTTGAATCCCGGTGCCCCATATGGTCCCCCGTGCCTGCCAGGAGCAATTTCTGAGCATGGAACCAGGAGTAACCCCTGAGCACTGCCGGGTGTGACCCAAAAACCAAAAAAAAAAAAAAAAAAAAAGAATATTCTCTTTCCGCTTGGAAGGGCTTCCTACTTCTTTCTGCTCCTTTAGTGAGCAGAAATACCTTCTTAAAATTAAATCACCTTTTTTGGTTTTATTTCTATTCAACAACACCCTACGAGAGTCGTAGACCAAGTGTAAGTTTATAACAGCAGCCAGGAATTCGTCATTCATCTTAGGGTCTACTTAACTGAAGGTTTCATATATCTCTACTTTTTTTTTTGTTTTGTTTTGTTTTGTTTTGTTTTGTTTTGTTTTGTTTTTTTGGTTTTTGGTTTTTGGCCCACACCAACCATTTGATGCTCAGGGGTTACTCCTGGCTATGTGCTCAGAAATCGCTCCTGGCATGGGGGAACCATATGGGACGCCAGGGGATCAAACAGCTGTCTGTCCTATGCTAGCGCTTGCAAGGCAGACACCTTACCTCTAGCGCCACCTCTCCGGCCCCATATCTCTACTTTTATCTCTATCATTTCCCCCAATGTAGATTGAAATCGTGTTACCATATCAAAGTGTTGTATTTTTAACTCATTTGAACCAAGGTTGTGAAATATCTATCCTTATTGCTTCAGCTAATTTTTCATAAAAGCAAGAAATGTCTAAAATGATGATCTGTGTATTTTATGGCTTTGATTTCTTGACTTATTTGACATATTTGAAAATTAACAGTAAAATCACAGCCATATTCTTACTATACTACTGATTTTGGGGGGGAGATGGTCATACCTGCTGATACTCAGCAGTTATTCTTGGCTGTGTACTCAGATTTCTGCTCCTGGTTTGAGGGGGGAATCGAACTGCTATCTGTCCTGGGTCAGCCGTGTGTAAGGCTGTGCCATTGCTCTTGGGCCCCCATACTACTATTTAACTAATTGTTGCCATGTTTTTGGTTTACTTTGGTTTTTCAACCAGAGGGTCTTTTTTATGTAGCTTAAAAAAAAACAAAAACAAAAACAAATACTTCACTTTGATTAGAATGACAAAATAAAAAGAACCTGAGGAGGAGCTTTTTTTCTCACTTTTTTCCCTCAATTAGTCCAATCCAAGTATAGACTTTGGCATGTTTCCACCATATAACCAACACCATGACTGTCTTTCATTTACATCTTCACTCCAGTGAGTGAGACCTCAGGAGTTGAACAACTCACTGTCCTATTTAAAGCTTTTGATGGGCTTCTCCTTTTTCCTTAGTCCTGTTGCATTTCACCTTCAATTTTAATATCTCCTTCCCTTCCATGTGTATTGCCTAGTATCTGCTGGAAAGAAAGCTGCCAGAATTGAGGACTCCGATTGACATATTCCAAGTGATATAGCTCACATGCTACTTGCTCAACAAGTATTGCTACATTAAATTAATGGAGTCAAAGGCTTAGAAAGTTGGTGGCAGTTCTGATGACCACAAGGGCCAACCCTGGCCTTCCTCAGGAATTGGGGAGAGCTCCAGAACTTTACTGGACAATGCTCTGGAAGCCATGTGGTGCTAGTGCTCGAACCTGGGTCTGGTACCCTAATCTATGCACTACCTCTGGCCCCAGGTTATTTGTTCTTAATTATGCATAGTCATCTTACAATGTACCCCTTAGTTTTAATTTTATCTTACTTTTCAGTGGAAATTACACTTTCTACTTGTCTTCAGCAGTCTGGTATGCATTTGGTTATGACTTTCGTTTTTTGTTTTTTTTTTGTTTTGTTTCGTTTTGGGGTCACACCCGGCAGTGTTCAGGGGTTACTCCTGGCTCGAAGGACCATATGGGAGGCGGGAACTTGAACCACTGTCTAATCTCTACCACTGCTATCTCTCTGGCCCTGGTTATGATTTTCATTAAAGAAAAATCTTTATTTCCGGGCCCGGAGAGATAGCCCAGCGGTGTTTGCCTTGCAAGCAGCCGATCCAGAACCTAAGGTGGTTGGTTCGAATCCCGGTGCCCCATATGGTCCCCCGTGCCTGCCAGGAGCGATTTCTGAGCAGATAGCCAGGAGTAACCCCTGAGCACCGCCAGGTGTGGCCCAAAAACAAAAAAAAAAAAAAAAAATCTTTTTCTAACGTGAAGATTTTTATTTTATTTTATGATTTTATTATAGATGATGATTGGCAGGAGGCACATGAACGTTTGGCTGAATTGGAAGAGAAGCTACCAGCGACAGTTAATGAACAAACTGGCAATGGAGAAAGAGATGAGATGGATTTGTTGGGTGACCACGAGGAGAATCTGGCAGAAAGGCTTAGTAAAATGGTGATTGAAAATGAACTGGAAGATCCAGCTATCATGAGAGCAGTACAGACCAGACCAGTTTTGCAAGTAAGTTCTTCTGATTTGGGAACTCCAGCAGACAAAACACACAGTGAGGTGTTAAACTTGGCCATTTTGTTTTATCTACCAAATGAAAGAATTAAACCTGCCATAGAAATTTACTATAGTTCCCGAATATAATAATTCTGGAGATAAGTCGAGGCACAGCGAGTATACTAAAACAATGCACTTTTTTAAAAACTGACTCAGTTGTGACTTAGGGGCCATCATTTGCAGTGCTATGAATAACAGTTTGGTGGCCATATAGTGTTTTAGTACCACACCTACCACAAGAGTGTCTGTAACCTTTCCTTTCTTGTCTCAAGGTCCCTTTCCACCACCCTCCTCTCTACTTGGCACACAATATTTTCTTACTTTCTTATCATTATGACTCTTGGAGCCTTGTTCAACATGCACGGGCACTCATGCACACACACGTACAATTATCTAGAGCAGGGGTCCTCAGACTTTTTAAACAGGGGCCCAGATCATTGGAGGGCCAGACTATAGTAAAAAACAAAAATTACGAACAAATTCCTACACACACTGCATGCATCTTACTTTGATGTGAAGAAACAAAACAGGAACAAATACAATATGTGGCCCGCGGGCCGTAGTTTGAGGACCACTGATCTAGAGCGTCTGCACTATTCCAGACTTCGTTTATGTGTCTTCTTTTTTTGTTCCTAGCCCCAACCAGGAAGTCTCAATTCTAGCATCTGGGATGGATCTGAAGTTCTGAGGCGAATCAGAGGACCCCTGCTTGCTCAGGTATTAAATATTCTCTCTCGGGGCCCAGGAGAATAGCATGGAGGTAAGGTGTTTGCCTTTCATGCAAAAGGTCATCGGTTCGAATTCCGGTGCCCCATATGGTCCCCCGTGCCTGCCAGGAGCAATTTCTGAGCATGGAGCCAGGAGTAACCCCTGAGCACTGCCGGGTGTGACCCAAAAACCAAATATATATATATATATATATATATATATATATATTCTCTCTCTTTTTTTCTTTGACCAAACTCGGTGGCACTTGGGGGTTACTCCTGGCTCTGCACTCAGAAATCGCTCCTGGCAGGCTCAGGGATCCTATGATATGCCAGGGATTGAATCCAGATTGGCCACAGTCAAGGCAAATGCCCTACCGATGTGCTAATTCTCTGGCCCCTAAATATCTCTCTTTTTTATTTTTGATTTTTGAGTGACACTTAGGTATTATTCCTGGCTATGCGCTCAGCAATTGCTCCTGGTTTGGAGGACCATATGGGACGAGGGGGATCAAACTGCGGTCCATCCTAGGCTCGCACGCTCGAGGCAGAAGCCTTACTGCTTGCGCCACTCCCTGGCCCCTAAATATTCTCTCTTGAAGTGAATTTTCTGAGACCTAAAAGTTCCACATTGACTCTTGTCTTCCTTTTCTTGCTGAAAGAGTGTATACTTGTATACCATTGGCCAGTTTTAAGTTGTCTGCTTGTAACTTGTTATTTCGTTTTGGGCCACACCCAGTAGTGCCCTTCGCTCAGACTCCAGGTATCACTCCTGGGAGGCTGGGAATCAAACCCAGGTTCATAGCATGCAAGGCAAACAAACGGCTGTGCTATCACTCCAGCCCTCCATACTTGTGTAACTTTTTGTTGTTGTTGTTGTTTTGTTTTTGGGCCACTCCCAGCAGTGCTCAGGGGCTATTTCTGGCTATCTGCTCAGAAATCGCTCCTGGCAGGCACGGGGGATCTTATGGGACACCGGGATTCGAACCAACCACCTTGGGTTTTGGAACGGCTGCTTGCAAGGCAAACGCCGCTGTGCTATCTCTCTGGGCCCACCCCATAGAGGTGGCCACATGACTATCTTTATTTTGTAAAGGTTGAAGGGGAGGAAACTCTTGGGACTAAGGTTTCAATCATTTCTAGATCTTTAGGGTTGGAGAACAGTTCTTTGTCATTGGTGTGGTATAGAAGTTAACTACAGAATTTGGAAGAGTGGTCAAATTTGCATCTTTCGGTGGATGGGGAAGGCATATTATGTAGTGCTCGGGCTACTCTGGACTAAGTGCTCAGAGACCATCTGGTGCTGGGTGGCAAACCAAGAAATCCTACAGGCCAAATGAACAAACTAGTCTTTGCGTCTATCTCCTCATCTCCTCAGCCCTGTTCTGTAGCTTAATGATGGTGGTAGAGAGGTGGATTTATCAAAACTCAAAACTTTCTAACTTAAATGGTGCACCTTAGTGGATCTAAAATATAAATTAAAATGTTGAATAAACTCTTCAAGGTATTCTGTGCATCTGTAGAGACTTTTAAAATATTTCAAGTTAGTTTCTTTTCTCTTTGTTCCCCTTCCCCACTGCTTCCTTAATTAGGAAATGCCTACAGTGTCTGTCTTAGAATATGCCTTGCCTCAGAGGCCCCCACAGGGCCCAGAAGATGACCGGGACCTCTCTGAGCGTGCTTTACCGAGGCGATCAACCTCACCTATTATCGGGAGTCCTCCTGTTAGAGCCGTCCCCATAGGCACTCCGCCTAAGCAGATGTCAGTGCCCAGCTTCAGCCAACAGGTACCTCTCACTAACAGGCACTCAGCCCAGGATATTGGGAATCTGGGCAAAATTATTTAGGAACAGTGGTCGTGCTGGGAGGCGGGCGGAAGTTTTGCGTAGGCCTCAGCTTAGAGAAGACAAATTAGCGCATTAGGGGAGAGAGGTTAGTATTCAGATAAGAGACACCTTCCCTATTCAGTTGCCCATTACTGGTGCTGCACCTACTGCTGCTGTCTTTTTCATTGGGGGAGAAAAAGGGGTATTTAAACACATTGAGTATATACCTCCTTTTTTTCTTTAAACTGTTTTGCTGGCTGCCCACCACATTGGCAGAGAGAGAACTGAAAGCCCGGGGGGAGTGGGAGCACACAGCCTTTTCCACATCCCTTTTTACCTTTAAGATATCCCTGCTTTCCCTAGAGCCTGTGCAGTCCTGTTCCATAGACTTTCCTCCACCTGAAACCAGCAGCTGAAAAGGAAGGCCAATTTGGAAGGTATGGGGGGAGGGTGGTGTTGGTATGGCCTAGTTAGGCGCAACCTCCGATGTAACGGTGGAGTCCCAATGTCTCACGAAAGAGCTGAGCATGGCGGCCATATCACAGGGGCTTCAGACTAGAACTCAGTGAATCCTCCAGCTTCCTCGTCAGTCTGTCCTCCTCACCGCTACCACAGTCTATCCTCTTGGAGAGAGATCAGATGGTCTGCTGGTGCCTCCCTCAGATAGTTTGGAAGGGTGGGGAGAACTGGAGAGTTAGCTGTAGCCTCCTCCATTAAAAGTGGCACTTGGCTCGTGAGGGGAAGTAACCAAGGGTTCTGTTAGCTCTAGCTGTTTGCTGAGAAATAGGGCTGCGCGTTGAGTTCTGTGTCTCTGCCAGTACTTGAGGGGAGGGAGTGTAGGTGGACGGAAAACTGACTTCATTGAGTGTAGTTGTGTATGTGTGTCCTCATAGATTCTGTGTCCGAAGCCTGTCCACGTCCGGCCCCCAATGCCTCCTCGTTATCCTACTCCCTATGGTGAGAGGATGTCTCCAAACCAGCTCTGCAGTGTCCCGGTAGGTTGCTTTCCCATTGAATGAGAAGGACCTCTCAGGACTTTCCTACTGCTGTCTCTGCCATCTCTACGCATGTAGAGATAAAGCCTAAATTGTTCATCTTTTTTTTGGGGGGGGGGGGCCACACCCAGCAGCACTCAGGTCACTACTGGCTCCACGCTCAGAAATTGCTCCTGGCCGGCTCAGGGGACCATATGGGATGCCGGGATTCAAACCACTGACCTGCATGCAAGGCAGTCGCATTATCTCCATGCTATCTCTCCAGCCCCTAAATTGTTCATCTTGCTTATAATCTCCATACTTGAATTTCCA
>PVKC010051461.1:0-10413 GCA_004027635.1 Crocidura indochinensis
TCCCTTCCCGTCTTCCCTTCCCTTCCCGTCTTCCCTTCCCTTCCCGTCTTCCCTTCCCTTCCCGTCTTCCCTGCCCTTCCCTTCCCTGCCCTGTCCTGCCCTGCCCTGCCCTTTGATTTTTGGGTCATACTTAGTGATACTCCTGGTTCTGCATTCAGGGATCATTGGTAGTGTTTGGAGGACCATATAGGGTACTGGGGATCAAACACTGATCAGTGGCAGGCAAATGCCCTACCTACTGCACCATCACTCTGGCCGCAAGACATAATTGTAAGGTAAAGATAAAATGGTATTTAAACTTTCCTATTTAAAAAAAGAGAGAAAGGATATATATGGTATGTTTCAAAATTGTACACACTGTATAATCTCTGACAGGAGAAGGCTTCTATTTTGACTGTGCATTGATGAGAACTTAAACCTGTGCTTGTAATTTTGTACCTCTGATGATTTTATAGACTAGTTTCTGGCTTGATTTGTTTTCAAAGCTTGTCAAGTCCTGCCCTGCACCTTTACATTAGGGGCTGCCACAGGGTAACGTAGGTACTATTCCTGGAAGGCCAAAGTTTCTTTGGGAAAATGAGGAATATTTTGACTACCCATGAAAGGGATAGTCTTCTTTCTCCCAAATCTCAAATTAATGTTTTCCCAATTCCCTTTACCAACCATCAAGATTTTTCAGTCTATTTTTATGATTAATATCTTTATTTAAGCACCATGATTACAAACATGATTGTCATTGGGTTTCAGTTATAAAAAAGAACAGTCCCCTTCACCAGTGCAACATTCCCACCACCAATGCCCCCTTTCCCCATTCCCTGACTGTCTACCATTGTCATGATAGTTTTCAGTGCAGTTATTTCTCTAACAGTCTTTCTAATGTTCCTGGCCACAGGGGAACTTGGAAGGTCAAGTTAAGTGGTAAGCGATAGTCTTCTAACTAATCATGGGTAAAAACCTGTGGCTTGGAAAAGAAGAGGTACTGCTTGGGCCCCCCAGGGTTTTGGAAAAGCATTAAAATGAAGTCCCCAAATTAAAAATAAGTATTTTTAAGTTTAGACTAGTGATGCATTAACTGAAAAGATAAAACACCATCTTGGGGACAGAGAGATAGAACAGAGTTAAGTTGCCTTACCTTAAGTTGCCTTGCAAGCAGCTTGGTTTGTTCTCTGAGCACAGAGATGGGAGTCACCCATCAACATTGTTGGATGAGGACTGAAACCCCTCCCTGCCCAGATGATACCAATTTGTCTCTTCTGCTAACATGGCTCTTCTCTTGTTCATTGATTGATTTGTTTCTCTCTTCAGAGCAGATCTGCTTTCAATGGCAATTCATTTTCAGATGTCACATTTTTTCAATGTCTTATCATTTCCTCTTCCCTCCATCCACCTGCTGATCTTAGAAGCATCTCTGGGCATGGGCAGCCCAGCCATGTAGGCCATTTAAAGTGAACTTGAAGCTCAGCCTTCTCTTTCTTTGTTTGGGTTCCCTTCAAGCTACCTTAAACTCATGTTAACTTAGGTTTCTTTTTGCTAAATTTCATGTTTAGATTCAAGAGACTTCTTTGTTATATGTCACATTGAGATTTTATGATAGTTGTTAACAAATTACATGCACCTATGTCTTTCTCCCATTGTGTATACAACAGGGATGACAGTCCCTTGTCAAAGATTTGCCCATAGGCTGGAGAGACACTACAGTGAGTGTGTTACCTGCATACAAAACTGACCTGGGTTCAATCTCCTGCACCATTTATGGTCTCCTGAGTCCTGCCAAGAGTGTCCACTAAGCAGAGGGTCATGAGTAAAAACCCTGAATGCAGCTAGGTGTGAGCCCAAAAGAGTAATGACAACAACACCATATTTGCTACATATTTGTAAACAAATAATTTCTGCTTCTGTAGTATGTGATTACTTAGTTATATCTAAGACACCATCCAGGAGTGACATGAGACTCTCAGGAGGGCCTGACTCACAGTCATTTTTTTCCTAAAAGTGCTCAAGACAGAGAGGTAGATACTACCCAGGGACAGGGGCTACACAAATTGCAGAGAGCCCTGGGTCCCCAGCTCCTTGGCCTTCTAGCCTCTAATTTTGTGGTATGAACCCACTAGCTTTCACATGAAGCTGCATTTGTGAGACATTGCCATTTTCATACTGAAGGAACAATTTTTTTTCCCAATGAAGGCAAATTCCCTTTTTACAAAGACAATCTTCTAAGTCGCAGCAATCTAAGAGAATAGTAGGAAAAACTCTCCAAAGAAACCTTCTCTAAAGGAAGAAAACCGTGTGTAATTACAATGATCATTCCCAGGTTGCCCTCTTAATTACAAAGTCGAAATTCTGTTCTTTTCTAGGACAGTCAGGGTAGTTCAGATGTGAAGAAGCCAAGTGAACAGTGTTTATTTTTCCCACTGTATTACTCTAATCTCTTTCTTTGGGTCAAGGTTAAGCGGGTCTAGAAAAACAGACATCTGTGTTTGTAATGCAATAAAGTGTAATGAGTGTGGCGACTTTTTCTAATTTACCTCAGCTGGATATGCAAATGAAACGATTAAACTTATAACCCATAACTCTATGGGGGAACTGATGGGTAACGAAAGTGCAGCATGTTTACTGTAGCTAATGGGGAAGTTGTTAGAGAGGAATGTAATATGTTCTATTTGCAAATGTACTAAAGAGCTAGTTAGCAGTGTAAATGAGGATTTGGTTATTTAGGAATAACCTTCAAATGGGCAAAATTACTCCCAACAGCACGATTTAAATTAAAAAATCAATCATTTATTTTATGGTGTTTGAATTGACTCACTGCAGCTTGTTATGTGTATTTAGAGATAGAGTTTTATGAATGGGAAGTTAGCAGGGCTCAGCCTAGAGAGCGCACATCTGTGCAATATACTAGTTCTTTGTTTCCAAGGAGTTTTCATTGAGAAAAATTCTTCCCAATGTGTAGCTAGTGAGTTCTGCAATAGGCCTGGGTCAGAGCCATGACAACTTTTTAGGTTTAAAAACCCGTATAGATGCAGTTTTTTGCTCAAATTTTATTATTTAAGACATTCAAAATAAAACCCAGCCAGTTTTTCACAAAGCACAATGATTTTTTTTTTTTTTTACAATTCACTTTGAAGTTTTCAATTCTCCATGCTGCTGGTGTGGCCCTCTCTCCTTATGCTCAGATGACTATCTGTAAGATATTAGGACCCATGACTTTGGACCCTGCACTGGGTTGGAGGAGAAAAGTCTATTGAGGTAAGGAGCCAAAGAGAAGGCCTATGCTTGACCCAGCCTGAGGGACTAGGCTGTAGTAGACACTGGACTTAGATTATGGGGCCTTAGTCTTCCTCTCTCATTTGCAGTAGGGATTAGTTTGCTAGGTCCCATCCTTACTGAGAAGGGATCAGTTGATTCTCAGGGAGCCAACAGGTCCATGACATTTTCCATGCTGCATCCTGTCTCACCTGCAAAGCAGTCGCTCCACAGGGCTGCTTTGCAACTCCTGCTGAATTGTTCTCTTCCACCAGCCTATCAAACTGAACACTATCTCATCAAGACATAGGACCAAAATGTTAAAAACCTGTTGAGAGGGGATTTAGACTCTGTCTTTGATGCATTTATTTTCTGATATTTATATTTTTTCTGATCTTTGCTCTCAGTGAACATTAACTAGAGGACAAAGCAACTTGAGCCTGTATTATTTCAAAATGATGCCTTTTGAAAAATGACTATCCCAAATATAATTATCACCCCATCTGCTCCACTTTTTGTTTATGCTTTCCATTTTGTTTATCCTCTATATTCTTCTGTTTACACTCTATTTCTGTCTGTGTTCTATTTCTATTCTTTGTATTTTGTTGGGAAGAAAATGAATTTTCTAAAATAAAAATCATGTTCCTTTCATAAAACTGTAAAACCAAAACCCAAACAAAACAAAACACATGTTCCAGCTGATGTCTCTGTTATTCTTAAAATAACTTCTCAAAAGCCACTATGGCACCAGGAAAGTTCAGAGAATACAGTGTGAAAAAAAATCCATCAATAGAATGAGCATTGCCAGTAATATTTCAGTCAAGAGTCAATGAGACATGGCAAATGTACCAAAACTATGCCAAAACTATGAGGTGAAATTTGGTAAGAAATGGGGATATTTATAGGAACTTCACACTGCTACAAATTATGCAGAGAGAGAGAATGGAACTCTGTGGGCAGGAAATTAGGACACCACCTTAATCAAGGGATCCAAGTTGGTATTATTGGTGACGGACAAGTGACACTTTGTCCCAGACTGCTTCCTGAACGATGGTATCAGCAAGTACATTTACTTTGACAGGTCTGGGGTATTTTGCTATTTCTCCATATATTTTTTATTTTTATTTAAAAAAATTTAATCACCATGAGATACACAGTTACAGAGTTGTTCATGGTTGGGTTTCAGTCATACAATGTTCCAACACTCAACCCTTCATCCAGTGCCTATTTCTGCCTCAATATTCCCAGTTTCTCAAGGCAGCCACTTCTCTCTCTCTCTTTCTCTCTCTCTCTCTCTCTCTTCTTTGCATCTCTCTGTCTATCTGTCTGTTTCTCCTATTTATTTTTAGGCCCCATGATTTGCAATACTGTTACTAAAAGAGGTATTATGCAGTTCTTATCCAGTGTGAGCATTTCCATTTCATAGTGGTTCCTTCTCTGTCCTAACTGCACCCCTCCCCTCTTTGTAGAGAGCTTCCTACCATGGGCCAGTCCTCCTGGCCCTTGTTTCTATAATCTTTGATTTCCCTCTCTATTCTTTAGGTCTGATTTGGGGCATGGCAAAGCTACTTGAAACTCATTCTGTCCATCAGGACCTGGCTATTTAGTTGGTCACACAGTTATAGAGCTGTGACCAGTCCCAAATGTTCTTCACAGTTCTGACCAGACCTGATGAACCTTTAAGCTTTGTGCTTCCTCAGTCTGACTGACTGGAAGAGGCATTGTGATTGGCCCTGGGTGAGCTCCAAATCAACTCTTTCAAACCCTTCTGGTATTCTTTCTCAATAGGCCCATCTCTTCTCATAGCATGAAGGGAACACATGTAGATTCTGGGGATTTTTTTTGGGGGGGGGCAGCTCTTGCCCTCTGAGCACTCAGTGGGGGAATATTTTCATTGCTTGGCCAACCCACATTCTCAGCCCTGTCTTTTTCACCTAAAAAGTCATTGGTAAATTACTTCTAAGTCATGAAACTAGACATGATTACCAAGGCACTGATAAGATTTGCTTTTGACTGAACTGTTCAGTAGTTCATTTCTGAAGTACATTGTTATCTGTCGAACCTACAAACCTACGGGGGCAGTAAATAATTTGCTAAATGGAGTCAGTTTCTTAAAAACAGACAATAGTTATAGCCAAGAGTGAGAGTTGATTTGCTTCTCTAAAGACTTGACTTTTAAATACTAATTTGGAATGCAAATGTCACTTGCTCTATAGCTTCAGGAGTTTTGCTGCAAGTATTGTATTCAAATCATAACATTATATTTATTATGGAAGAGAACAGATGATCTTTCACCAGCCTTCAGGACCCACTGTTTCCTTCCTACTCTCAAATATAATTGAAATTCATTGTTTTCATTATAACAAACAAGTCGCTTATAATGAGATGTTAATTATTAAGAATGTGGCTTTCCAGGTTTCATTCCTGGATGTGGCAACTAGATGATAGCCACTTTCTTAAAAAAATAAACTGCCGGGGCCTGGGAGATAGCATGGAGGTAAGGCATTTGCCTTTCATGCAAAAGGTCATCGGTTTGAATCCCGGTGCCCCATATGGTCCCCTGTGCCTGCCAGGAGCAATTTCTGAGCATGGAGCCAGGAGTAACCCCTGAGCACTGCCGGGTGTGACCCAAAAAACAAAAAACAAAAAACAAAAACTGCTTTGAAAATAAGGATTTCAAACTGTATCTGATTTAAGGTAAATTGACTATTTTGTCAGTGTGGTTTTTATTTGTTAATGCCAATGCAAATATGAGATGCCTTGCTAATGCTTTTTAAGGTTGAAGAAATGTGTTCTGCATTGTCTTATAAAAGGTATTCAAATAAATGACTCTCTTGACTTACCTTGCCAATGCATTTACCTAACTCAAGAGTTTCTCTAAAACTGTTGTTTGTATCAGTATTACTATCACCTAGGAATTCTGCTGGATCTGCTGGTGATCCAGTGTCCCACCAAAGCTATTGGGGGTGGGTGGGAACTGGCATGTTTTTTAGACTTTACCTGGCTCATGGGGTGGCTGTCGCCTGTCAGAGCCAGCCTGAGACAGCTGCTCTGGTTACAAGGAGATTCCAGAAAAGCTGCTATTTCACAAATATTTTCCCTAGTGTTCACTTGCATCTCTGAAACACTCCCCATCCCTATCATAAATAGGGTTTGGAAATGTTAGTTGAAGCTAATTAGGACTTGAACCTATTTAGGGTGAATAAATGGCAGCTGTCTCGAATCTCTTACTATTTCTTTCCAATTGAATGCCCAAATGATCGTTTCATTGCTTTACATGAAGCTAACTAATTTGTCTTTGGATTTCCAATCTGGAACTAACTCACGCTAACCAGGACAGTTTTTATTGAATTGGATCAATTCTTGATGGATAAATCCACCAGAACAGATCTGAATGTGGAATTCCCTTTCTCATTTGTCTTTATCTTCCCACAAAAAAGGGCATCAGACACTAAGGGCTGAGTTATTTGCTTTCATCTGCACCATTTCCAGCTTTCATAGACTGTCCAAAACACACTGGGCTTTGACTTATTTATTGTAAAGTGATGAATTTGGTGTGAGCTCTGACCTTGAGGAGAACCTACCTTGACAGTAGGTGACTTGTTTACCAAATTCAGGTGTTTCTCTAAAACTGCAATTTTTACCAATATTAATATCACCTGGGGATCCTCTGTGACCTTGAAGAAGAGGAGGAAAATAAAATTCTTTTGGCCGGCCATGGGGAAAAGAACCATGAAAGGTGACATTCAGAACTTTCCCTCTCTTGTAGGACCGAAGTTTCATAAACACCATCTCCTCTTGGAGGGTGAAGGTCATATCATATAGAATATTTAGGACCATGCTCAGGGACTAGAAAGTCTTGAACAGCTTGTTTTATTGAGTTGCAACCAAGACTTTGGCTTTCTGGAAAGCAGCATATTGAGTATGAATCAGAAGAAATTTAATGTCATTTTGGCAGTGTTAAACTCTTTTAGTTTTATTCTTATTTAGTTGGCCTCAAGAGATTCTCTGCTCTGACAAAGTTCAGGAGGCTAAATTCTACCATGAACTTCAGACAGAGTCATGACTTTTGTGCTCAGAAGCAGCTGGTGTGTTACACAACCTTCTGACTGGTAGCTCCATGGCTTCTGGGTTAAATCTTCTGACCTGACTAGCAATGAAGCTGGAAAAAGGCCAGTCTCTGGAAGATGCTCTTGGTAATGAGTAGGCTTTTTTTTTCCTTCTTCTGATTTCTTTCTTTTCCAGGGCTGATTAGCATTTGAGTTGTTTTTACTGTTTAATTTTTGTGAATAATACTGCCGTAAACTTTTACTTAAGAAGGAGAATAGTAGTATTTAGGGACATTTATGTAGAGGAATGTAAGGGGAGAATATGAATACCATCTCCTGTTGAGCTGCAGGCCAGTATCCAGGGTGGAGAATGAACCCTTTAGCCAAAAGCATTTCTGGTGTTCTCAGTTCTCTGAGCATATCCACAGGAGTAGAGTTTCTGGATCCTCAAATAGTGTGTGGGAGAGCCTCCATTTGCCTTCAGTGCAAATGGCTCTTTCTCTAGGCCCAATTGTATTTCTCTAGGCCACATATTGTATTTGCTCCCATTTTGTTTCTTCACTTCAAAATAAGATATATGCAGTGTGCATAGGAATTTGTTCTTAGTTTTTGTTTTTACTGTAGTCCGGCCTCCAATGATCTGAGGGACAGTGAACTGACCCCCTGTTTAAAAAGATTGAGGACCCCTGCCTAGGGAGTCCATGTCTACTGTGAGTTCTTGCTTCTGATGCAAGAAAAAGAATTAGACACTGAACTTGACTTTCAAGTTCCTCTGAGCCTAGAAGCCCCAAACTGGTGCTCAGAACAAGAGGTAGGGTTCAAAGGTGTTGCCTTGGGCTGGCCTAAATCATTTGGTCCCATGGGTGTGACCTGGAGAGACAAGAGGAACTTAAGTTTCAAAAGTCCCAGGTCTGTTTGAGTGAGCATGTGTGAGCATGCATGTACACATGCTCCCATGTACAGGTGTCTCCAGGTGTGGGGAATGCTCATCCCCTCAACATCCTGCATCTGTAGGCCCTGGTTGCTGCTTCTGCCTTGAGACTTCTAAACTATCTGATTCTCTTTCAGTGCATGTGTGTTCCCCACTCTGCATAATTACCCTCAGTGGTACATGAAAATTTTCAACTATTCCCCTACTTTACAGGGCGTCGCAGAAGGGAGTTGAGTAGGTGTCCATGTGAGAGGTGCTCTGCCCACTCCCTTCTGATGCACTAGCCTCTCCAGCCCAGGTGCTATCTTTCGAGCCCATCAGCATCCCCTTGGGGACGTTTCCTTGCTTTAGACTATGTCACACCTCTTAGTCTGTGAAAACAAATTTGTTTTTGCTAGCGGCTCATGGAGCAGGTCTGGAATCTGCCAGCAGTCCCAGCAGGATTGATACTGGACACCCTGAGATGCTGTGGTCTGAGGACTTAGTGTGGTTTTCATGAGCTCATATCTTTCACTATTTCCAGTGGGAATGTGACCAGATGTCTCTTCCTCAGCTCCAGGATGCCATAAACACAGAGCTAATGTTAACTGTGCAATGCTCTGAAACAGCACATCATGCCATAGTAAGTTCCTGACAGGGACAGAAGGAAGTGAGTTGCCTTAGTCTGAGAAGATGCTGGAGGAGGCAGAGATCAGACACAGGGACCCTGCCCAAATGGTGCTCTGCACCCCAGCTCTGAATCCACTGGAAAGAGGCAGAATGCAGGCTAACTTTTGGTCCATAGATCATCCTTTTTCTTTTGATACCAACGGAAAGATTTTTGCTTGCTTTTCTTTCTATTTGTAGGCACTCCCAATTCAATGTTCAGGGGGGTTCTGGCACAGAATACTTTCTCCCCAGTCCAGTTTTGGGCTCCCAGAGTGGCAGAGAGAGGCTGTCCATAACTTTTGCTCCTCTCTAGCTCTCAGGGACTCTGCCATGGCCACAGGACTTGCTTCCAGTGGAACCATCACTAATTCAAGGGAGCAGCAGGGGCTATGTTTGAGGGGATACAGGGCCTTCTACCACTGTTGGGAGTATATTTGCAAGCAAGTTCCTGGAGGTTGCAGAGTGAAAGCGATACCCTCATCACTCAGCCCTGGCAAACCCCTGCCTCCCACCCCCATGAGCATGGAGATGAAGTTGCTCTTTAGTTTAAACCACTGGGGTTTGTTTGAATTTTGTCTACACGTATGGTGATCAGGGGGTTGCTCCTGGCTGTGCCTGGAAACAGTTTGGTGCTGGGGATCCAACTTGAGTCTCCTGCATGTGAAGTCAATTCATTAGTCTGTTTGACTCTCAGCCTTATAGTTCTGCTGTCCACTACCAGAGTGCCAGTATCCCTCCACCTTTGTCCTCTGCTTTCTCTCCGGCACTCTCAGATTATGGTGATGCCAGCATGGCCCCTTCCCTCTAGGGAGTGTTTACCTCCTGGCTTTGTTTCTTACACATCATAAGTGAGCTCATCTGATATTTGTCTTCTCTCTGACTCACTTCATTTGGCATAATGCCTCTAATTCCATTCAAGTTACAGAAAAAGGCAAGATTTCATCTATGCCCATAACTGAGTCGTATTCCATGGTGTATTTATACCACAGCTTCTTTTTCCCCTCTCTGTGGCTGGACACTTGGGTTGTTGGGTTGTTTCCAGATCTTGGCTATTGTGAATAGTTCTTTGAATAGAATGTAGATGTGCAGATGTCCCTTTGGATAAATATTTTTGTGTTTGGGGGACTTAGTGCCTATGCTTTTTTCATTGATTGGACTGCCATCAATTAACAGCGTAGGCCCTGAAGTTGGATTCTGAGAGTTTAACTTTGACTCGTTTGTACTTGCACAAAGTCACTAAACCTGTTTCCTATGTCAGTAAATGGGGTTTTGGGAGGATTATATGAAAATGCAGGAAAAGTGCTTCCTGTTTTTCTGAGATACAGTAAGTACCCATTGAGCTGTTCCAAGTAGAACAGCAAAATTCATAAGGATGCTAAGGGGTTAATTTGCTAAGGGGTCAAATGCCACAACCTACATTTGAGCACCTGTAGAGTTTCTTATATGTCACTTCTATTATGAAATAGCGTTTTCAAGGCCAAAGATAAATGAGAAGTCATGATGTCCCAGAACCTGCCTCCTACTTCCTATTCTTTTCTTTTC
>PVKC010051462.1:0-10430 GCA_004027635.1 Crocidura indochinensis
TTTTGTTTTGTTTTGTTTTGGTTTTGGTTTTTGGGTCACACCCGGCAGTGTTCAGGGGTTACTCCTGGCTCCATACTCAGAAATTGCTCCTGGCAGGCACGGAGGACCATATGGGGCACCGGGATTCGAACCGATGACCTTTTGCATGAAAGGTAAATGCCTTACCTCCATGCTATCTCCCGGGCCCCTTTTTTAGGGATTTTTATTTTCTTTTAGATATACTGTATGTCAGTGCTCACGTTCCTGTCTCTGTGCTCAGGAATACTCCTGGCTGTGCTTGGGAGTCCATTTTGAATGCTGGGGATTGAACTAGGGTTGGCTGTTTGCATAACAAGTACCTGCCTGCTGTACTCTCTCTACAGCCCCATAAACTTGATTTGACCCAGGAAATTAAAGTCCTCAAAACTAAGATTTTTTTTCCTGCCTACCTAGTCTAATGAAAGAAGGAGGGTGGTCTTTTCTGTGGCAGCAGTATGTTCCATCTTCTGTGAGAACCTGTTTGTCCCTTTTATGTTATTCTTTGTCCCTTTTTTTGGGGGGTGGGGGCCGGTTTATACCGGTGGCGCTCAGGGGTTACTACTGGCTCTGTTCAGAAATCACTCTTGGCAGGCTCAGGGGACCCTATGGTATGCTGGGAATCAAACCTGGGTTGTCCTGGGTTAGCTGCATGCAAGGCAAATGCCCTACTGCTGTGCTATCTTTCCGGCCCCCATCTGTCCCTTTTAGAGCCCGCATTAAGTATAGTGAGTTATCCTAGACAACAATGTTTGGCTTTCAGTCAACAGTAAGTAATAGACATTTGTTTTGATGGCAAGTACTTCCAAGGTTACCTTTGTTAGAACAAACCGACTTAAGAAACTGCTGCTGTTGCTAGATGGTTAGGGAGGACTTCAAAGATTTGATTTTCTGAACTCTGGTTAGCATAACAAGAGGTCCTCATACTAGACCAGTTAGTGCTTCTAACAAAGATCGCTTTTTCTAAGGAGTGGCTTATCTCAGACCTGGTTTTTGGGTTTTTCAATTTACACGATAAAGCAGATTTCATGACTCTTTAGTGACCAGAAGAATGTTATGTTGATCATTAAGACAGATTCAGGGGCCGGTGAGGTGGCGCTAGAGGTAAGGTGTCTGCCTTGCAAGTGCTAGCCAAGGAAGGATCACAGTTCGATCCCTGGCGTCCCATATACCCCCCCCCCCCAAGCCAGGGCCAATTTCTGAGCGCTTAGCCAGGAGTAACTCCTGAGCACCAAATGGGTGTGGCCCAAAAAAACAAACAAACAAAAAAAGACAGGTTCAGAGCCTTTCACAAAATAAATTGACTTTTCTGGCATTGGAGTGATAGTACAGTGGGTTAAGGTACTTGCACACAGCTGATCTGGGTTCAATCCCTTGCATCTCGTAGATCCCCATTTAGCACCAACACTGAGATGTCATTTCAGTATGTTGATTGTCATTCCCTCCTTCTAGGAATGCTTTCTTTGTTTTTCAGCCACATTTGGTATTGCTTGGGGTTTACTCCTGGCTCTGTGCTCAAGTCTCATCCAAGGATGTACTCCGAAGACCCTAAACTCTTCTATCTCTGAATCGAGATACATTTCCTTCCAATTCCCTCAATATTCTCTGCACTAGAAAAAAAATGCCAGAAAAGTAAACACCATAAAATTTAATCTATTTAGGGACCGGAGTGATAGCACAGCCGGTAGGTTGTTTGCCTTGCATGCTGCTGACCCAGGTTCGGTCCCCTTCATTTCAGATATAGTCCCCCGAGCCTTCCAGGAGTGATTTCTGAGCACAAAGCCAGAAGTAACCCTTGAGTACCAGTGGGTATAGCTGCCCCAAACCCCCCAGCACACCCTCACCCTCACACACACACATATTCCCCCCGCCCCCTTCTGCCAAAGAACTCATCCATTTAAATGGTCTGCTCTGCTCTGGTAGGTTAGTTGTGGGATCTGCAGTGCTCAGCACATATGCTGTGCCTGCTGGGGACTCAACCCAGGGCCTGGAATGGACAAATCTGTGCTCCACTACTTGAGCCTCATCCCCAGGCCTTTAAATGACTTACATATGTTCATGCAACCATTACCACAGTTATGTATTCATTGATTTTTAATTAATTTTATTTTAATTTTAACGAACCTTTGATGTACTTTATATCCGGATTAGTTTGTGAAAAAAAAATCAGGAGTGGAGATATTTGGGAGTACACTCTGTGCTTAGGCTTAGACCTGGTTCTGCACTCAAGGGCCACTTATGGTAGTGCACTGGGAATCAAATCAAGTTGACTACATGTAAGGCAAATGCCTTAACATTGTACTCTCTTCAGCCCCTTAAATTTTGTTTTAAAAAATTGTTTTGGCTCGGGGCCCGGGAGATAGCATGGAGGTAAGGCATTTACCTTTCATGCAAAAGGTCTTCGGTTCGAAACCCGGCGCCCCATATGGTTCCCCGTGCCTGCCAGGAGCAATTTCTGAGCATGGAGCCAGGAGTAACCCCTGAGCACTGCCGGGTGTGACCCCAAAACCACCAAAAAAGAATTGTTTTGGCTCGTTCTTCTAACTTGTGTTCTCTCTCGAACACAAAGCTTACTTGCTTATCTCTGTTGCTCATCTTGCTTATTTCCACTCTGGTGAAGCCTGCATTCTTTTGAAGACATTTTCTCTCTGTCTCACCTTACATCTTTCTTCATTTTTGTTTATTTTGTTTTTAGGCACTCTGGGGCTACTCCTGTTTCTGCACTCAGAAATCACTCCTGCCAGCCTCAGGGGGCCACATGGGATGCCGAGAATCAAACCCAGAACCATCCCAGATCAGCCATGTGCAAGGCAAACGACCTACCATTGTGCTATCACTCTGGCCCCACCTTACATCTTTCTTTTTTTTATTTATTTATTTTTTTATTTTTGGTTTTTGGGTCACTCCCAGCAGTGCTCAGGGGATACTCCTGGCTCCATGCTCAGAAATTGCTCCTGGCAGGCACGGGGGACCATATGGGGCACCGGGATTCGAACTGATGACCTTTTGCATGAAAAGCAAACGCCTTACCTCCATGCTATCTCCCAGGCCCCTTTTTTTTTTAATTTTTTAACTTGATTGATTGATTGGCTTTTGGGCCACACCCAACGGCGCTCAGGCTCACACTCATGGCTCTGCACTCAGAAATTGCCCCTGGAAGGCTGGAGGACCATATAGGATGCTGGAAATTGAATTGGGTCCCTCCTGGGTTGTCCCCATGCAAGGCAAATGCCCTACCCCTGTGCTATCTGTCCAGTCCCACCTTAGATCTTTCTAAGCAAGTTTCGTTCAATAAAACTACCTTGCTTCAAAAAAAAAAATTATTGGTGCCGGAGCAATAGCACAGTGGGTAGGGTTTTGCCTTGCACACAGATGACCCAGTTCAATTTCCAACATCTCACGTGGCCCCCCGAACCTACCAGGAGCGATTTCTGAATGCAGAGCTAGGGGTAACCCCTGAATGCCACTGGGTGTGGCCCAAAAACAAAAAATATGTTTTACTAGAGCTGAGGCCAGAGTAATAGTAAGTGGGTAGGGCATTTGCCTTGTACATGGCCAAGCTAGATTTGATCTTTGACGCCCCATATAGTCCCCTAAACCCTTCCAGAAATGATTCCTGAGCATAGAGACTTAAATATGAGTACCACCAAGTGTGGCCCCAAAATAAAAAGGGGCTAGAAAGATAGCACAGTGACAGGGCATTTGCCTTGCAGGCTGCTGACCTGGGACGGACCCAGGTTCGATCCCTGGCAGTTTAAATGGTTCCCCAACCTGCCGGGAGTGATTTCTAAGCACAGAGCCAGGAGTAACACCCAAGTGTCAGCAGATATGGCCCACAAACAAAACAAGCAAAGAAAAAAATATTTGCATGGAGGATACCCAGGTTTGATCCCCCACATTTTATGGTACCCTAAGCACAACAAAGAGCAACTTATGTGGTACTTGCCACACATGCCCATAAAGAATTGTTTTGTTTCTTTTATTTTTTGTTTTTTGGGTCACACCCGGCAGCACTCAGGGGTTACTCCTGAATCTTCGCTCAGAAATCGCCTCTGGCAGGCTCGGGGGACCATATGGGATGCTGGGATTCCAACCACTGTCCTTCTGCATGCAAGGCAAACACCCTCCCTCCATGCTATCTCTCTGGCTTGTTTTGTTTATTAAAAGCCTGGTTTATTATAGGTCTGAGAATCTCATTGCATTTAAGAGAACAACATGTTTATTCATGTGCCAATAAAAAAGAAACCTTTATGGAAATATAACCTGACCACAAATGCAAAGCAGGCTCTCTGTGACTTTGTCACGTTTCTAATAGTGATGGATAGCATTGGAATGATTCAGAAGCCAACTGTTTTCTGTTATTAGGTGAAGATTGAGGAAGATCTGTGTTTTACAAAAGTCTAAGGAGTATAACAGTTCTGAATATTTTCCTAGTTGAAGTTTATTACAGCTTACTCTTTAAAGTACTTTTGGTGTAACTGTATTTAATATATATTTAATATACATATATATGCACTTGTGTATGCCAGGGATCAAACCTCCAGAGCCTCATGTATGCAAGGCAAGTTCTGCCACTGAGTTATATTAGCAACCCTTCTACTCCATTTTTTTTATTTTTTTTCGTTTTTTTGGTTTTGGGCCATACCCAGCAGTGCTCAGGGGTTACTCCTGGCTATCTGCTCAGAAATAGCTCCTGGCAGGCCCAGGGGACCATATGGGACACCGGGATTTGAACCAACCACCTTAGGTCCTGGATCGGCTGCTTGCAAGGCAAATGCCTCTGTGCTATCTCTCCAGCCCCTACTACTCCATATTTTGAATGTTCCCTTTTTTGTGGGCATGGAGTTGGGCTTTTGGACCATACATTTAGGTGCTCAGGATTTACTCCTGGCTCTGAGTTTACTGATCATATGGGATACCAGGGATCAAATTCAGCTTGGCTTCATGCAAGACACAGGCCCTACCCACTGTACTGTTGCTCCAATTCTTGTATTTTGAATGTTTTATATGGTACATTGAAGTTTGTTACAGGAGGCTGAAAGGTTTGTAAGTTTTTTTCCCCTTCCTTTCTTCTGATATAAATCAGTCTTTACAAATATTTCATTATCACTTAAAACCTAACCTCTTTTAATCAGATTTGAAATTAAGAAGAAACTAAAAACAGCCAAAAAGAAAGAAAAAAAGGAAAAAAAGAAAAAGCAAGAAGAAGAGCAGGAGAAGAAAAAAATGACTCAGATTCAAGAATCTCAGGTGAGAGAGACAATAGTTTTTTCTTTTTGCAGAGTAAAACCTTTTGGGTGAGAGCATGTATGTTTCCTCTGGGTATATATTAACTACATTAGATCAGTTAGTACAAGATACATGCATGTCACCTTCACATAGTTTCTCATCAATCTCTGATAGCATCTTGCTATAAACTCCTTGGAATTATTTTCTCAATTCAGTGTTTAAGAAACCTCTCTGCTATCAGAGCATCCTTTAATGCTTTAATAGAAAGTTGGTGAGCACCTTAGGTTTTTTTGGGTTTTGGGGCCTGTGACTCTCAGGGGTTACTCCTGGCTCAGGGGACCTTATGGGATACTTGGTATCAAATCCAGGTTTGTCCTGAGCTAGCCACATCCAAAGCAAACACTCTACTGCTGTGCTATCACTCCGGTCCCAGCACCATGTTCTTGATTCTATTTACTTGGGTGTATCATCCTGGCCTGAGTAATAAGCACATCCTAGAAAATGGTTCCTCTACCTCCATGTTCACCAAATGAGGCTTTGTTGACAATTATCAACAGATGCTAGTTCTGAGCCAGGGTATGCTTCTAGAAAGCTTGTGACCCTGGCCTTGGTGTACTTGAGCAGGCAGCCACAACTGAACTGTTCTCTCCCTCTTTGTCCACAAGAGGATGCTCTCTCCCCTAAAACAAGCATCAGGTTCTGCAGCCAGAGGGAATTTGGTTCGTGAAACTGAAAGAATTGTTGGGGGCAGAGGATTATCAAGCGGTCAGTAAAAAGGGGCAATCTTACACCCCTTTCCTTTTCCTTCCCAGGTAACATCCCACAACAAAGAGCGGCGTTCCAAGAGGGATGAGAAACTAGATAAGAAGTCTCAAGCCATGGAAGAGCTCAAAGCAGAACGAGAAAAGCGGAAGAACAGAACAGGTGAGTGGGAGGAAGCCATGGGGACTTCGGCCCAGGCTGTATGATCTCATTTCCTGCCACCTGTTTCCTTTTCCCTCCTTCTTTTAATTCTTTATGAGGAAATTTCCAGACAAATGCAGGGTGCTAGGATTAACCTCCATGACCTATTCTCTAGCCTCAATAACCAACTCATAGCCTATCTTGTTAGATCTTGACTCCCTTCTTCCCTCAGGTTATTTTGAAGTACATCCTCAGATTATTTTATTTCAACTATAAACATTTTAATATGCCTCTTGAAGATTTAAGATATCTCTCTCTTCCCCCCCTCTCTCTCATATTTTTTTGTACTGCTGGGGATTGAATCTGGGACTTCACACATGTATGACTTGCTCTTTACCACTGGGCCTCCTGTTGGGCCCCTAAGATAAGAATTTCTATATTAGGAGTTGAGCAATAGCACAGCGATTAGGGTATTTGCCTTGCACGAAGCCAACCCAGATTTGATCCCTTGCATTCCATATAGTCCCAGGAGTGATTTCTCAGTGCAGAACCAGGAATAACCCCTAAGTGCCAAAAAACAAAATAAAAAAAAGGGAAAAAAAGATAATTCTTATTTTAAACATATTAGAAACTATCACAGTTATAGGAAAGTGACAGTTGGGGCCAGGTGAAATAGCCCAGCAGTCTGGAACTTGTTTGAGGCCTTAAGTTCACTCTTGAGTTACAGCACATGCTACCTCACCTTCCCACCTTTCCCAGACAATCTTTGGAGACCCCCAGTATTGTCAGGTACAGCCATGATGGTCTCCAGCTCTGCTGGCCCTGCACCCTGTAGAATTACATATTAATTTTTGAGTCCTGGATGGTGATGGATGAAGGTGGGTCCTTTCTCGACTGGGCCAGGCGCCTATATCCCCTTCCAGCCAGCAGGTCTCAGGGTTCAGGGTAGTGGCGAGGAAATTATCCACAGCAGTCAGATTTCAGGAGACATGAAGCTTTATTTAAGGTCCTAGCCATCATGTGTGGCTTCTAAGCTAAACTTCTAAGCAATCCCTTAAGCTGCCCTAAATTTAATCCTGAAACTGCCATCTCTCCAAGTTGCCTACTTTTGCCCAGTCTTCTGCTGAATCCCCTTTACACCCCTCAGGCAACCCCCTTGCTACCTTCTTTAGATCCCTCCCAGGAGTGGGCTGGTCTGCCTCTCCAGGTGAGATCAGCATTTTGGCCTCAGAGGGGTTATACACCCAACACATGCGTGTACACACACACACGGCAGAAACAGAAGATGCCTCTTAGGTTTCTAGTTGTGGAGTTGGATCAAGTGTCAGGCTTGTGTGCCTGGTATTAACCAAAGCAGGTCAAACAACGAAGGCGACATGAGTAGGTCTTGTTGGAATGACATGGGCATACTGCAGAGGGTGTG
The DNA here is from genome assembly GCA_004027635.1 of Crocidura indochinensis. Classification (NCBI taxonomy): domain Eukaryota; kingdom Metazoa; phylum Chordata; class Mammalia; order Eulipotyphla; family Soricidae; genus Crocidura; species Crocidura indochinensis. The sequence goes on from PVKC010051462.1 coordinate 7,571, forward strand.
GGTACAAAGAAGGTGAAGAGCTTCGAGTGCGAGTGGTATGTTCTGTTTCAGCAGATATTAAGAGTTAGTGCCTGCTTTGTGTATGGGGAGTACTGATTTAGTCCCCAGGAACACATTCATGGTCCCTGAACCCCACTAAGTGTGACCTCTTCCGTCCAAAATCGTTACTTATTAAGATGGCTTAATTCATTATGAGTTATAAAATGGTGATATTCTCTCTTTATTTAATATTTGTTCTGCTTCTATAAAAATAAACTTGTGGGGGCCAGAGAGATAGCACAGTGCCTTTTGCCTTGCAAACAGCCGATCCAGAACCAAAGGTGGTTGATTCCAATCCCGGTGTCCCATATGGTCCCCCGTGCCGGCCAGGAGCTATTTCTGAGCAGACAGCCAGGAGTAGCCCCTAAGCACCACCTGGTGTGGCCCCAAAACAAAAACAAAAAAAAAGAAAAAAGAAACTTGTAATTAGCTATTTATATTTTGGATAGGAAGGGTAGATGGCTGCTCTATGTTTTGAATATTCTTGTGATTTCATGGGTTTTTTGTTTTTGTTTTTGTTTTTGTTTTTGGGTCACACCCGGCAGTGCTCAGGGGTTACTCCTGGCTCCATGCTCAGAAATTGCTCCTGGCAAGCACCGGGGACCATATGGGGCACCAGGATTCGAACCGATGACCTTTTGCATGAAAGCCAAACGCCTTACCTCCATGCTATCTCCCGGGCCCCGATTTCATGGGTTTTAACATACTTATTTAGTTGGTAGTTTGTGAGTCATACCTGGATATGCTTAGAGGTTACTCCTGGCTCTGTACTCAGGAATATACTTCTGACAGTGCTCATGGGACCATATGGGATGCTGGGGATTGAACATAGGTCAGCTATGTGAAAGGTAAACATCCTACCTGCTATATAACTCCAGCCCCTTAACATATTTGATATATTTGGAGGGCATACCCGACAACATTCAGAGGTTACTCCTGGCTCTGGGCTCAGAAATTACTCCTGGCAGGCTTGGGGATCCATCCCTATGGAATGCCAGGGATCTAACCCAGGTTGACCATGTGCAAAGCAAAAATGCCCTACCCAATGCGCTGTTGCTCCGGCCCCATACTACTTGCATTTTTGGGTGGATGTTCTGTTTTTTGGGCTACACTTAAAGTGGTCATTGCATACTCTTGGCTTTGTGGGGGTAGAGGTCACTCCCAGGAAATGGCTCTGGAGGCGTGTATTCCAGAACACAAAGTACAGGTTCAGTGCAGCCTTTTGTGTTTCGTTGTTTCGGTTTTCGGGCCATACCCAGCAGTTCTCTGCTAATCTGTAGTGCCAGGATTTTAATCGGGGTGGCACTTCCATGCTAGGCTATTGCCTTAACCTTGTGCTATCTCTCTGGCCCTGTAGCTATTTTTTAAAAGAAGTTGTATTTATAGATGGATATGAAAAGTATTATGCTGAATGAAATGAATCAGAGGGAGAAGGATAAACAGACATAGAATGATTGTACTCATTTGTGGGCTATTAAAAAATAGATAGTATATGGGGCTGGAGAGAGAGCACAGCGGTAGGGCATTTACCTTGCAAGCAGCCAACCCAGGATTGACTGTGGTTCAAATCCCAGCATCCCATGTGGTCTCCTGAACCTACCAGTGTTGATTTCTGAGCACAGAGCCAGGAGTAACCCCTGAGCATCACCAGGTGTGACAAAAAAATAAAATACATGGGGCCGGAGATAGCATGGAGGTAAAGTGTTTGCCTTTCATGCAGGAGGACAGTGGTTCAAATCACGGTATCCCATATGGTCCCCTGACCACTGCCGGGTATGACCAAAAAATAAAAAAATAAAAAAAATAGCACACCAGTAAGGTGTTTGCTTTGCACACAGCCAGCAGACCTGGATTCGAGCTCTGGCATCCCATATAGTCCTTAGCCTGCCAGGAGTGATTTCTTTCTTTTTTGGTGTTTGGGCCACACCCGGCAGAACTAAGGGGTAATTCCTGGCTCTGCACTCAGAAATTGCTCCTGGCGGGTTCTGGGAACCATATGGGATGCCAGGGATTGAATCTGGGCCCATCCCAAGTCATCCGAGTGCAAGGCAAATGCCCTACCATTGTGCTATTGCTCCGGCCCCTCAGGAGCAATTTCTGAACAAAGCGAGGATTAACCCCTGAGTACTGTCAAATATGACCAAAAAACAAAACAAAACAAACAAAATAGATTGTATGGTAAGAATAGAGATGGACCAGGAAGACTGGTCTATGTTAGGAAACTTGCTGCAAAGAAACTTGCCACAAAGGGGGGTGGGGGAGAAAGAGAAAGAAGAAAAAAATATGTCTGCCATAGAAACAGGTGAGGGTGGGGGAGTGGGAAGGAAATTGAGGACAGTGGTGTTGGGAAATGTGTACTGGTGAATGAATGGGTACTGGAATATTGTGTAACTAAAACTCAATCATGGACTTGGTAAACTGTGAGTCCATTAAAAATTATTAATAAAAAGGGGCCAGGGCCCGGGAGATAGCATGGAGGTAAGGCGTTTGCCTTTCATGCAAAAGGTCATCGGTTCGAATCCCGGTGCCCCATATGGTCCCCCGTGCCTGCCAGGAGCAATTTCTGAGCATGGAGCCAGGAGTAACCCCTGAGCACTGCCGGGTGTGACCCAAAAACAAACAAAACAAAACAAAACAAAACAAAACAAAAAAAAAACCTTAAAAATAAAAAGGGGTTGGGGCCCGGGAGATAGCATGGAGGTAAGGCGTTTGCCTTTCATGCAAAAGGTCATCGGTTCGAATCCCGGTGCCCCATATGGTCCCCCGTGCCTGCCAGGGGCAATTTCTGAGCATGGAGCCAGGAGTAACCCCTGAGCACTGC
>PVKC010051463.1:0-10506 GCA_004027635.1 Crocidura indochinensis
CTTTTAAAATTGTTAAGTGATGGGGTAGAGGGCTGGAGAGATAGCATGGAGGTAAGGCATTTGCCATAAGGACGGTGGTTCAAATTCCGGCATCCCATATGGTCCCTTGAGCCTGCCAGGAGCAATTTCTAAGCATAGAGCCAGGAGTAATCCCTGAGCACTGCCAGGTGTGACCAAAAACAAAACAAAACAAAATGATGGGGTAAAGTAGTATAGCAGGTAGGACACATGTCTTCCATGTAGCCAATCCAGATTTGACCCCTGGTATCCAGTACCACCAGGAGCAATCTATGAATTAACCAAAATAAATAAGATAAAATAGTTAAATCATAAATATTCCAGTGTGTAAGTTATATTATGTAAGTTGTGTGTATCTCATTGTTGAGTTCTACTGCTCTGTTAGTGGACACTGAGGCTGTTTCCACATTTCATCTACTGTAGATAATTTTGCAATGAACATGGAGGAACAAATAGTTATTTGAGATGATTTTGTTTCCTGCAGCTATATACCCCAGCCACATTTCATTTCTAGGTAGAGTTCTACACTGGGCTCTGCAGTCACTGCTCCAGTAAACATTTTAGCCAACAAAATGCAGAGCTCTGCTCCACTGTTGCTTAACCCTGGTGATTTCTTGTCCTTGGAGGACCAGGCATTCTAGATGATGTGCAGATGACATGCCATTGGGGCCCGGGAGATAGCATGGAGGTAAGGCGCTTTCCTTTCATGCAAAAGGTCATCAGTTCGAATCCCGGTGCCCCATATGGTCCCCCGTGCCTGCCAGGAGCAATTTCTGAGCATGGAGCCAGGAGTAACCCCTGAGCACTGCCGGGTGTGACCCAAAAAACAAAAAAACAAAAACAAACAAACAGATGACATGCCATTATTGTTTCATATCATATCCATTTCCTTAAGGATTCATGGCATGGCATACACTTCCATATCCCCACCTTATCTTATAGGGAAGTAGCATATGTAAACCTACCTATATACCTTTTCTGGAATACACAGTAAATTTGGAAACATATTAAACAACTAAAGTGACTTAAGGACAGTGGAAGGGGGTCGTTCCACTTCGTGTCAGTGCAATGCTTTGTACACTTGGGATGTGCATTTGAACATTTGGGGATAGAGAGACATTATATTGGGTAGGGTGCTTACCTTGAATGTTGACCAGGTTCCATATTCAGCACCCCACATGATCCTCCAAAAGCAGTAGGAATTATTCCTGAGAGCATGGCCAGGAGTAAGTATTTGAGCACTGCTGAGTGTGGACTTCAGTAAAAAGAATATATATATATATATATATTATATGTACTCATGTATATTTAATATATAATATCATATATAAACATGTATTTATATTGTATATAATATGTTATATATTTATATAACTATATATTGTATAAATGCTAAAAATAGTTTAGGACCAAAGAGATTGGCTCAGAGCAGAGCAGATTTTGCATGCTGGGTTTAATCTCTGGGACTACATGGTCTCTTGAGCACCAACAAGAACAACCCCCGAGCACAGAGCCAGAGCACTGAAGGGGACAGCCCCAGGCAAAACCTGAAACAGGTTTTAGCTCTGAGCCTGGAAAGTTGATTTTGTGTGTTCGAGTCCTGGCACTAAATAGTCTCCCAGCATTGCCAGGAGTGATCCTGAAACAAAAAAGGAATAAACACACAAAACTAAAAGGAACTTTGGGTTGGTAGGAAAAACTGTATCTAATTGGTGCAGAGATTGAGAAGAAAACAGAAAAGGAGCAGTACAATCCAACTGCAGCGCTAGCTCTCATGGCCTCACTACAGGCCTCTCTACAGGCCTCTCTATAGGCCTCCCTGTACAGGCACTTCAACTGCTGTACCACTGTATGTTCACATGCCGTTTCAGCACTACTGGGCTTTTTCCTTTTGTGATGCCCGGTAGTCTGCCAGCAACTGGCCCAGCTTGACATTGGCCTTAGGTGTCAAACAGCAGCTCATACACAAATTAAATCCTTCCTGTCACCCTTCCATTATTGCATCTTCTCTTCATAAAATTGCCCTTTACAAAAGATCTGTAGTATGAAGTGTAAATATTTAATCTAATCCACAGTCACTCAGGTCTGCCTGTTTGTTTTTCATTTACGTTTCCCTGGGTTACATAATGCCAAATTCATCTGCCAACTGACTCCATTCCATCTGGGAAAAAAGAGAGGAACAAAAGGCAAGGTAATTTGGTTGATGTATTTAGGTGATTGTATTTTTTTAAAACCTACTTGGTTTACAATTGTATTACTGAGACTCCTTTAACCTCAATCCCTTTTCCCCTGTGACCTTTTGCCTCTTTAACCACTCATTTCTTTCCATTTGAATTCATACTCAAGAGTTGCTTGGTTAAGGCCAATATTCTGCCTGTTTGGAAATCTGGACACTGGCTGGGAGGCAATGCGTGATCCCTGGCACCCCAAAAACAAGCAGGGCAAATGGCTTAGCAACACAACACAGGCTTTGCATGGGTAGGGCCAGAGTTCAAACCCTGGCACTGAGAAAACTGGAAAAAGTGATTCATCTATGAAGTCAGGGAGAGAGAACTCAAAAGGTTGGGGAACCCAGGTTCAAGTCTCAGTTTAGCCTGGTCCCCCAAAGAGTTCTACCATAGTGGTCCCCAGAATCGCTAGCTGTGGCACCCAAACAAACAAAAAATATATATGCTAAGAAATATGGGCGTGGCTCTAAATATTTAAAGCAGAATTGTTTGAATGCCTGAGTTACCTGGGGTGTTATCCGGTACCACATCATCAGCTCCCTAGGTTCTAATTGATTAAAGATTGGGGCTGGAGAGATAGCACAGTGGCGTTTGCCTTGCAAGCAGCCAATCCAGGACCTAAGGTGGTTGGTTCGAATCCCGGCATCCCATATGGTCCCCCGTGCCTGCCAGGAGCTATATCTGAGCAGATAGCCAGGAGTAACCCCTGAGCATCGCTAGGTGTGGCCCAACCCCCCCTATCCCTGAAAAAAAAAGACTGAGCACTGATTTTGCATGCAGAAGTGTCAGATTTAATCTCCAGAATCTAGCATGTCTAGCATGTGGATGTGACCCTACTGGAAAGAGCCCCTGAACCCTCGCAGGTGTGGTCCAACACCAAAGCAAACTAAAAAGAAAATTAATGAATACATTGATAATCTTGAAAGAGAAGACCTGTGTGGAGAAGGCACTTTCCATTCATGTAGCTGCTCCTGTTCCAACCCCTAGTATTCCATCAGGAGAGACCCCTGAGTACAGAGTACAGAGCCAGGAGTAAGCCCTGAGCACAGCAAGGAGTAGCCCCCAAACAAAACAAAAAAAATGTGGATGTCTCAGAAGCATTTCCTGCCCTTGTTCCTTGAAAACCTCTCTCTCTCTCTCTCTCTCTCTCTCTCTCTCTCTCTCTCTCTCTCTCTCTCTCTCTCTCTCTCTCCTGAAGAGCTTCCCAGGAGACGCGCCAGCACATCCCCCCATCTGAAGCTCCTGGTCAGAGTGTCAGGACTTAAGGCAACTGGGAGAGATAATTCAATTTCATCTTTAGACACGCATCCATCTATTTCCTTCTTGGAAAGCAAGCTAATGGTCCACTAATAGATGCAGGGGATAGAGCAGGATATGGCTTGGCATGTAGTCAGGGATCTAGGAGGTCAGTGAGTTACCACAGGTCCTAATGGGCCACATCTCCCCAGGAGTCCACACTCTCTGAACAATCAGTAGGCTGCACCAGTAGGCTGCTGAATCAACGTGGACTTCCTGGAGAATAAGATCTTTCAAAGACCGTGAGGAGGGTCTGGAGACAGGCTAGAAGGCAAGGGAGTATATGCTTTGCATTCTAGAGGCCCAGGACTTCCCATGGCACCCCATAGTCCCCAGAGCACTGCCAGGAATAGCCTCTGAGTACCAACCCAGCAGTGTCTGTGTGGACACAATCTTCCTCCCTGCCTTCCTCCATCTCCAAAAAGGCTCGTGAATTTATTTCTCTTACATTCCTCTTCTCAGATTCTGTAATCTCTCTCCTTATTTAATGTTTTAAATGGTTTTAATGATTTAATGGTTTTCTTCTCTCTGCATATTTTTCCACTGAGCTTTTTTCAGAGGCGCATGCATGGCTATGTAAAAATGGCAGCTGTCCCATTTATACATGAAATCAGCATATTTATTCAGATGCCCATAAAGTATTTTATTATTTCAATTAATAAGAGAATGTCCTTTGCAAGCATTGCCTTGGGGCTTGAGAACAAAGTGGAAAAATGCTGAGAAAAAGGTTTGAAAAATGATAAAAGCTTTCAGCAATGACATATGGATACTGTAGACCTTCAGCCATTTGAAAAGCATTGTAAGGTAGCCTTCATGAAACACTGGTTGGGAGAAGCTAGCTGAGGAGAGAGAAAGGTTGGAGCAAACTCAGAAGGCAAGCAGAGGAGAGTTTAGAGAGACTGGAGTGGGGAACATGAGGGAGTAAAGGGGCAAAACTTTTGTGGGTTTCAGTTCCCTTGTGTCAAGTTGTAATCTGGGACTTGGGAGCTGTGGTGACCATGTGGATCTTAAATGTTAGCCCCGAGAGAAACTATCACTAGGGCAACCAAATCTCAAGTCATGTCTGTCTCCAAGAGATGCACACTGCACTTACCCTTCAGCTTGAAGCCAACTGAAGCCCCTTCCAGCTCCTGGAAATGAGTCCCATCTTGGGCATGCAGGGTTGCCAAAAGAAAAAGAAAGAAATCTTATGTCTTCATGCCTTTCTGTGACTCTTGCCATCCACGGCAGGCACATATTAGCACTCTGTATAGATAGTTAAGTTTGCCCCAATTCACTTGGGGCTAATCATGACTTCCAGCTTATCTCTTCCTCTTTGCTGGAACAATAATGAGCTTGGAAAGAGGAACCAAGAAGCCTCTTTGATTTTAATCAGTCGCCCAGAAGTGCTACTTACAAATAAGCTCTTTTCTCACTGAATATATTGTCTACAGCAATGCTCAATTCACTTGTCTGAATATAGCACCATTAATGACTCAAAGGGCTGATTGTAGGCTTTACATGTGGGAACCCTGAGTTTGATCCCAGGACTACATGGTACCCCCAAACATCACTAAGAGCAATTGGAGCACTGAGCTGAGACTAGCCCCCAAACATCACCAAAGGTGACTATACTACACCCCCATCCCCAAATAGTTATAAGCTTAGAAGAAAAATATCAGATACACAGGCTCCACCTAACATCTAGTGATTCAAATCCTTAGAGAGAGGCGCCAAGAATTTGTAGTCTACTATGTTCTCTTCTCTATATTAAATTAATGTAATTTAATTACATTAAAATGTAAGGCCAGATGGATGGAAGATAAATAGACATTGATGCCTTTTACTGTGAAAAAACAAGGTAAGTCAGAGTTCAGCTCTGAATAAAAATAAAGAAAAATTAATAATGGAGAAATAACTTGGGTAAAAAGCCAAAGACAAAATGTAGAGCTGTAGCTCCCTAGAGTCAAATATCTTGGTCAGAATTAGTGATCAGCAGGAGGCCAGAGCAATAGTACAGCAAGGAGGGCACTTGCTTTGCAAGCAGCTAACCTGAGTTCAATTTCCTATATCCCATAGGATCCCCCAAGCATTGCCAGGTGTGATTCCTGAGCTCAGAGTCAAGAGTAAAAGAGTAAGCCCTGAGCATTGCCAGGTGTTGTCCAAACTCAACCTCCCAAAGTTTTTTATAATTAAAAGTATTAATTATAATCAGTCCCTTTTTTTCATTAAATTGATTCATTTATTTTATTTTATTTTGGGGGCTTTGGGGGCCATACTCAGCTGTGCTCAGGCCTTACTCCTGACTCTGCTCTCATGGATCATTCCTAGAAGCTCAAGGGACCATATAGGGTGCTGGGGATTGATCCTTGACTGTGTGCAAAACAAGCTCCCTACATACTGTAATATGTCTCTGGCCCCATATCACTTTTTATTTGTGTGTGTGTTTATTTTATGAGGTCATACCCAAAGATGTTAATTACTTAGTCCTGGCTCTGTGCTCAGGGATCACTCCTGGTGGGCTTGGGGGACCATAAGGGATACGGGGGATTGAATGTGAGTTGATAGCAGCTGGAGCAATAGCACAGTCGTAGGATATTTGCATTGCATGCACTGACCTGGGACGGATTCAGGTTTATCCCAGCAAACCAGGAGTAACCCCTGAGCACTGCAGGGTGTGACCCAAAACAAAAAACAAACAAAAATGAATATGGGTTGATGGTACTAAGGCAGATGCCCTACCCACTGTACTATCTCCCCTGCCCTCCCACCCAACTCCCTGCTCCCCATCCCACTTTTTTGAAATTCATACCAGTTTCAAATGACCTTTCCTACTGGTTTAAACCAGTAGAAAGTGTTTGCCTTCTCTTTACTCTCACTTTTTCCTTTGTAAAATAAAAAATGGACAATTCTGGGACAGAGAGCTAGCTTAACAGGCCAGGGTAGGTACATTGCATGCAGGAGATCCAGGTTTGAGCCAGTATCCCTTGGTTGCACCACCAGGAGGAATCCCTGAGTTCCAAGCCCAGGTCACCTCCAAGCAGCACCAGACATAGCCCCAAAACAAATAAAAGAGGGTCAGAGAGTGATAACACAGTGATAGGGCATTTGCCTTGCATGTGGCGAACTTAGGACAAACCGGGTTTGATCCCAGGATTCCCATATGGTCCCCCACACCAGGAACAATTTCTGAGCTCATAACCAAGAGTAACCCCTGAGTGTCACCAGATGTGGCCCCAAAACAAAAAATAAAACAAAACAAACAAAAACAGAGAGTCAGAGAGATAGTGCAATTGGCAGAGTGTTTGCCTTGCGCAAGCCTAATTTGGGTTCAATATCCAGCACCCCATATGGTTCCTGATCCTATTGAAGTGATCCCTGAGCACAGAACCAGAAATCTGCTCTGAGAATAGCAAGGTATTGCTCTAAAACAAAAACAAACAAGAGAATAGAAACTTCTGTCCAAAAAAAAAAAGAAAGAGACTTCTGTCCAGAAGACCACATCATGTGTTTGTAAAAAGCAGATCAAATGAAATAATATATTAAAAAGGAATTTGTAAGCTATGAAGTGCTCTCTATGCATTATCAGATCCCAAGAATCATGAATTATATTTTGCTTTCCTTGGCTAATTCTTCTGTCATTTGGGGGGAAAAATCAATAATTAATTCAATCTTCTTTGATGTGAATTAGGGCCATGTCTCTGAATCTTGAGTGACCTGTATTATGGCATAATCAATTCATTTGTTGTTTGTCTTTGCAGCTGAGTCAACCAGGTGGTAATCATTATGGTGCTATTTAATGTGTGTTCTTGAGGGTGCTTCATAATTGTCAATACAATTGAAAAACCTCATCCCTGTCACCATTGTTCATATCACTTCTTTTCTTTTTTGCTTCCTATTTAATATGATCTATTTTTCTTTTTAAAAATAAACAGATTCTTGGGGCCGGGTGGTGGTGCTGGAGATAAGGTGCCTGCGCTAACCTAGGACGGAACACGGTTCCATCCCCCGGTTCCCCATATGGTCCCCCCGTGCCTGCCAGGAGCGACTTCTGATCGAATAGCCAGGAGTAGCCCCTGAGCGTCACCGGGTGTGGCCCAAAAACCAAAAAAAAATAATAATAATAAAAATAAAAAAATAAACAGATTCTGAATTGAAGCAAGGAAGGGCACTTGCCTTGAACACAGCCAACCCAGGTTTGATCCTCGATATTCCATATGGTTCCCTGAATGTAAAATAAATCCCCACGTGTAGAATCACCCAACACATGTGTATTTCTACCCCAGGAGGATGGATCTGAAGCAGGTAGGGTAGCCACAAAGGATTAATAAACCAAGCCAAAATAAATAAATAAATAAATAAACCAAGCCAATTAGGAGAGAGTCCTGGAGTCAGTCTGTGCCTCCTGATATTTCTGAATGTGCCAAGCCAAAACTGTTCTTTCTTTCTTTTTTTTTTTGTTTTGGTTTTTGGTTCACACCCAGCAGTGCTCAGGGGTTACTCCTGGCTGTCTGCTCAGAAATAGCTCCTGGCAGGCACGGGGGACCACATGGGACACCGGGATTTGAACCAACCACCTTTGGTCCTGGATCGGCTGCTTGCAAGGCAAACGCCGCTGTGCTCTCTCTGGGCCCCAAAACTGTTCTTTCTTGACTAAATACAGTCATTCAACCAGGTGGGGCACGGAGGAGTAATATCCATGTGGGGTTTTACATATCAAAGGAAGAGGATTAAGGAAAAGAGGAAGATAGGGGAATACCTTTGTTTCGGATTAATAACTGGGTGTCATCTTACAATTCCATCCTTTCTTTTTAAAACAAAACAAAAAAGAGCCCAGAGGAATACTGATAGATAGTGCTATGGTGCTATGGTAGAGCTTTTTTTTTTTTTGGGGGGGGGGGTCACACCTGGCAGTGCTCAGGGGTTACTCCTGGCTCCATGCTCAGAAATTACTCCTGGCAGGCACGGGGGACCATATGGGGCACCGGAATTCGAACCGATGACCTTTTGCATGAAAGGCACACACCTTACCTCCATGCTATCTCCCGGGCCCCTATGGTAGAGCATTTGCCTTGCAAGCGGCTGACCTAGGATGGACCTGGGTTCAATTCCCTGCATCCCATATGGTCCCCAAGCCAGGAGCGATTTCTGAGTGTATAGCCAGGAATAACCCCTGAGTGTCACTGGGTGTGGCCCCCAAAACAAAATAAATAAATATATAAAATAAAACAAAAAAAAGAGGAATAAAAAAGTTTTGTTCTACTGTTCTTTGAGGTGGGAACACCAGATCAGAACTTAGAAAAGTGGTTGCTATTTTGTATAGGCATAGTAAAAAAAATGACTGTAAAAGGGTCAGAGGTTAGATTGTAAATACATTCTCAAAACAATTGGCCTTTTCCACATCACAAAAATATTTTCATAGACTCCTCTGAACATAAACATTAGAACCTTTCTGTAGATATACTTCATTTGAAAATTCTTGAACATTTTCACTCCAAAGTACTGTAATATGAATCTAGAATATAAGTGCCTTTCCATTAACTTCCCTAACAAAGTCATAAAAACATTTCTTTAGATATATATACAGTTTGAAAATAAGTTTGCGGGGCCCGGGAGATAGCTTGGAGGTAAGGCGTTTGCCTTTCATGCAAAAGGTCATCGGTTCGAATCCCGGTGCCCCACATGGCCCCCCGTGCTTGCCAGGAGCAATTTCTGAGCATGGAGCCAGGAGTAACCCCTGAGCACTGCCGGGTGTGACCCAAAAACAAAAAAACAAAAACAAAAACAAAAAAAGAAAGAAAATAAGTTTGCTAAAACATTCTTATAATGAGCACTGTAATAAGAGTCTATAGTATCCAATTTCCTTTTCCACTGACTTCTGTGTACAAAGACAATAGAGCATTTTTGCAGACATAATTTGAGAATAAGTTGCTACATAATATACACAGTCAAGCATCACAACAATTGGGAAACAGTCCCAAATGGAAAGTGAGCCATTAAAAATCTAACAACATTATGCATTTACCCGGAACTGTGCAAACTAATATTAAACCACTAAAGTTGGATACAAAATTTTCTGTTTGCAGTGGGAGGGAGAAAAAAACAGTAACTGTTAAAATCTAAACATGTTGAACACATAGTGTAACCAGCAGTATAGTTACTGATGCAAATAGGACTGAGAGATTAACCTAGAAAAAAGTTCCAGGAGATTCTCTAAAAGCAGCTACTCCTTAGCTAGTCTTTGGCTGGACTTGGATCCTCCATCTTCTCCTTCTGTAGTACACTGCTGAGGTTATCTGCGATGGAAAGGCTTTTGGTTCCTGGGCCAAATCTTTTTTTTTTTTTTGGTTTTTGGGTCACACCTGGCAGTGCTCAGGGGTTACTCCTGGCTCCATGCTCAGAAATTGCTCCTGGCAGGCATGGGGGACCATATGGGGCACCAAGATTCGAACCGATGACCTTTTGCATGAAAGGCAAACACCTTACCTCCATGCTATCTCCCGGGCCCCCTCCTGGGCCAAATCTTAGTGAATCTGGTACCCATTTATCTTCCTGCTGTTGTTTCCCCTCACATGAAGTTTTCTCTTTGATTTCTAACCCAGCAGTAACCTCAATAAACTGTTGCAGATTTGGAGGTTGAGTTCCTTGCACAAGTCACCTTTAGCAGAAGAAAAGTGGTGGGCTCTGGCCTCAGGGACGCTGCTCAGAGTCTTCAGCTCTCTCCCCCTCACTGACTGCTTCTGTCCTACCTGAGAAGGCCTTTGCCACGTTCAGAATAGGGGGGGCCCGGGAGATAGCATGGAGGTAAGGCGTTTGCCTTTCATGCAAAAGGTCATCAGTTCGAATCCTGGTGCCCCATATGGTCCCCCGTGCCTCCCAGGAGCAATTTCTGAGCATGGAGCCAGGAATAACCCCTGAGCACTGCTGGGTGTGACCCAAAAACCAGAATAGGGGGCACGTGCACTGATGTTCCAGTGAAGGGCAC
>PVKC010051464.1:0-10405 GCA_004027635.1 Crocidura indochinensis
CTAAAGAATGATGCAGGCTCCTGCTTTTATTGACAAGAATCAGGTGGGAGAAGAATATCAAATAGGGAATAATTCAATATACCATCACCAGATCACACCCTAGGGTGGAGTACAAATATTGAATAGGGTAGGATTAGTAATCCAACATCTCCCCCTAAATGACTTATAGAAAAACAAAATAATTCACATCCCATTATTCTAAGATTATGTCATATGCTTCTAAAGATAAAGGTTGAGAATAGGCACAGCAAAAGTTGGGAAAAAAGAATTAAAAAAACTTTTTGGCCTTAAAACAGGGTATCTCTACCCATGAAGTATCCTGCATTAGTGCCATCTGCAGATTCCAGGACAGAAATTTGTCTAACTCCCATAGTCTTTCTTCAAGGTCCCAGGAAAGGTTCCCCACACAGTTTGAGGTTGTAATGTGACCTTGACCTCTCATCCTCTGTAAGAGTGTCCTGTTAGAAGGGAGTCTGTCCCAAATCTCTTCTTTCTATCAATTTCCAGAACTTTTAAAGATATAGAGAGGAGAGACCAGATTGTGACTAGTAGGAGCAGATCCACGGTTTGTACTGGTAGATAGTTGATTTCTAGAGAGGTGCAGAGAATCATGCTGGTCCCAGGGTTAATGACTGATGTCCAAGTAAGGTCACCAAGGCAATTGAGTGGAATTTCCATTGTAATAGGAAATTATTGAGTCTTCATCCCTAATGGATAATAACTCCTTTTAGTTTCTAATATTTTCCAATTTTAATGTGCCTTTGCAAAAGAAGCAGTGCCATAGAATACTATTGCAGCCTATGGGGGATGATAATAAACCAGCAAATCCTATCCTGGTTCTATCTAAAGCACAAAAAGATTTCATGGGTACTATTTCTACTTTTTTCTAAGAATTTCTACTAGCATATCTAAGTCAAAAGGGGAAGCATAATATACTATAGAGTATATACATGTTAAAGAGAAGCACTTAAGAAGCATACAAATAGGTTATACAAATACCTTAAGTCTTTTGAGATAGTCCGAGGAGAGTAGATAAATTCCAGATCCTAAATGTAGTCCACAACACAATCTTGTGGAGTCTGGAAAAATGGCTCACAGCATTTACAGATAGGAAATTTCCTAGATTCGAAGATCTCTCAATAGCTGAAACCAGTTGTGAACAATTGTGAACTGAAGTGGTAGAAATTGACCACCGAGAACACATCAGCAACAGCGGTGTGCCTGCTTTCTTATTTGAAGATGAATTACAGTTCAAGGACTCGAGTAACTCCAATAGCAGCAGCCAGAGTGATGGCATAGAGCAGGGGGCCTCATGTAGAATGAACCACGAAGAATATCATGACCAGTTCACATGTCAATGGTGCTGCCTGAGTCCCGCTTTCTATGCAGTTGGTGGTCTGCAGCAAGTTCAGCTGAGTTGATTTATACAGATCGTGCAAATTTATACTGGATTGGTACCATAAGCACCAGCTCGACCACTGTGACAGCAGTGGCATCTTCTTCTTCCCGGGAAAAAGATATGGTTATATACAAGAAGCAAAAGCTAAAGACCATATGAATAGATATTTTATATAATACGAACAAACATTAAACATAGAGGTGGCCACCGAACACATACTCACAGACTGGCAAAAGGATCGATCCATAGAAAAATTGACCCAAGTAGGATGAATGGGTCAAAGTGCTTCAAAATATAAAACTAGCAGGTCAGGTGAAAAGGATTTCTACCTACTTTGAGTAATCAACATCTGTGGAGCAAAAGTTTGCTGGAAAATGGCTTAATGGTTTAAAACATGCAAAGGACATTCTTAAAAACAAATATAATATTTAAGACTAAAAATTACTAAGGGATACGGTGATGAGCACTGTAAAAAGAGTCTATAGCACTTAGATACCTTATCCAAGGAGCTCTGTGTAGACGGATACTAGAAGATATAGGCAGATAAAAATCAAATGAAAAATGAATGATTGAAAATATTTGGTAAGCATCACAATGAGCACTGTATTAGGAGACCAACAGAAAAATATCACTGTAATGTGAAACTAGGGTATCCAAAATATATCTCCCTGATTTATTATTAACAGAAGCATTAAGAATATTATAAACATAATAGAACAGAAATTAAGGCACTGAAACATTCTAATAATGAACACTATAGTGGAAGTTTGCATTTTGCAGCTGTTTTTTTGTTGATAAAAAAAGTCAAACATTACAAAATTATTATAGACATCTCCAAGAAGCATCCAGTTAAACATCCACTAATTTAAACAGCTATATTCATAGCAACAAGTTTCTTTGAGATATAAAAAAGAATACAGGGGACTAGCGAGGTGGCGCTAGAGGTAGGGTGTCTGCCTTGCAAGCACTAGCCAAGGAAAGATCGCGATCGCGGTTTGATCCCCCGGCATCCCATATGGTCCCCCCAAGCCAGGGGCAATTTCTGAGTGCTTAGCCAGGAGTAACTCCTGAGCATCAAATGGGTGTGACCTGAAAAACCAAAAAAAAAATAATATATAGGCTGCTGGAGATTTTACAGACTAGTTTGCTATTTCCTTTTTATGTTTAATCATATCCCTGATTTAAATTTAAAAGGTATATATTCAAAATATCTGACCCTTTTGTAATAATACAATTTTAATTGAATAACCATGAAATACAGTTACAAAGTTGTTTATGATTTGAGTTTCAGTAATAACATGTGTAATATCCATCCTTTCACCATTGGACATTTCCCAACATTATTGTACCTACATTCCCTCCTGCCTTCCTGTCTCCCTCCTCCTGTCTACCTCTATGGCAGATATTTCTACTCCCTCCCAACTTTCAGCATCCATTTCTTGTCCAGAGTGATAATTTTCAACTATTTTTGTCATGGTGGTCTATTTTCTGTCCTAACTGCATTCCTGCTCTTTATTAAGCTACTTCCTACATATCAGTCCCTTCTGGTCATCATTTCTATTGTCTTAAAATATTTTTTTACTCTGATCACTTTTTTTATACTAATAATTTTTATTTTGACCAAAGTGGATTACAAATCATTAACAGTAGTATTTCAGGTACATAGTGACATTGAGTCAGCAGCATTCCTACTACCAATGTTGTCCTCCCTCCTCCACCCCTGTTCCCAGCATGCATCCTATATATTCTTCTCTGTCTGAATTATTTTACTCAGCATAATACATCCATGTATAAGAACATTTCATGATTACTTTTCTTATCTAAGAGCTGTGTGGTATTCCATTGTGTAGATGTACCACAGTTTCTTTATCCACTTATCTCTTCTTGGACACTTGGGTTGTTTTCAAATTTTGAATATTCTAAATATTGCTGCAACAAACATAGAAGGGCAGCTGATTTTTCTGCCTGGTGTTTTGGGGTCTCTAGAATATATTCCCTGAATTGGTATTGCTAGGTCATAATGGAGACCAATTTCTAGTTTTTGTTAAGAATTTCCATATTATTTTTCCCAAAGGCTGGACAAGTCTACATTTCCACCAGCAGTGAATGAGACTATCTCTCTCTCCACATCCATACCAGCACTGGTTGTTTTTTTGTTTTGTTTTGTTTTTTGTTTTGTTTTTTTGATGTGTGACTTTGTGCCTTTTTTTTATATACCTATATAAACAGGTGGAGTTTTTTGTAATATTTTTATTTAAGCAACATGATTACAAACATGTTTGTAGTTGGGTTTCAGTTGTTCAAAGACTGGTACAAAATAGCCGTAGGCCCCCCTGCAGGCTATACCTGATAGGAAGAAAAGAGCCTATTGAGAGGAAGTTGTTATCAAGTCACTTTTAATTCTGCTCTCTCCACATGTGAACACAGTGTGAACCCTACATACACACTGAGCCTATGATGGCTCGTATCAAAATATACAACTGTCACCATTTAAAAAAAAAAGTTTGCTGCCCCTCATCCTACAACAGATATAAAATGTCATAAATATTCACATCCTTGATACCACCCTTTCATATGGAAATTTGGAGAAAGGGGCCCCAAGACTGAGGTAGGTCAGCATAAAACATGTCCCATGAGTTTCCCCAGCATAAGAAATTACATATATGGGAGTCTGGGGTAGACATTAGGCTTGAGCTCTTGGGCGCTCTTCACCCACAAAGGCCCCCCAGGACTAGAAGTGCCAAAAAATGAAAGAAAGAAGAGAAACAGAACTGTTTGTTATCTCCTTGTGGTTTTTATTTGCTCTCCATAATGATTAATGATGTAGAACATTTTTTCATGTGACTTTCAGCCATCTATATTTCTTCTTTAAGGAAATATCTGTTTTTCTCTTCTCCCCATTTTTTTAAGGAGTTGGATTTTTTTCTTGTTATGCTTTAACAGCATCTTATATATCTTAGATATTAGCCCCTATTCAGATGGATATTGGGTAAATAGTTTCTCCCAGTCCTTGGAGAGACTTTGTATCCTGCTCACTAGTTCCTTTGAGATGCAGAACACTTCTTAGTCCTAATTGCTTGTCTTAGCTTCCATGTGCTTGGTTAGTAATGTTTCATCCTTGAAAATGTATCTTGCCTTCAATGTCATGAATAGTTATTTCCTATGTTTTCCTCAATCTACATTATAGATTCAGGTCTGATATCAAGGCCTTTAATCTTTTTGTATGGCATTATAAAAAAGATCTGAGTTAATTTTTGGCATGTAAATAAACTCCACTAGTTAAAAAACTTTCCTTAGTCCACTTTGCATGTTTTGGTCCTTTATCAAAAACTATTTGATCGTATACCTGAGGATTTGTCTCAGGATAATCAAGTATATTATATTGATCTGCGAGTCTACCTTTATTTCAGCACCATGCTATGTTTATGGTACAGTTTAAAGTTGGGGGAAATGATGCTTCCCATTCATTATTTTTTACCTAAGGCTTGCTTTTAGCTTTTCATGGAGCTTTATTGTTCCATATGAGTTTCAAAAGTATTTGATCTATTTCTTGAATATGTCTTGGGTATTCATATAGAGACTGCATTAAATATTTACTATGCTTTCAGGAGTCTTACCATTTTAATAATATTAATTCTCCCAATACATGAGCAGGAGATATGTTTTTATTTCCTTATGTCTTCTTTTATTTCTTGAAGTAATGTTTTGTAGTTTTCCTTGAATAGATCTTTTTCCTTTTTAGTTTGGTGATTATGAGGTACTTGTTTTTCTGAGGCATGATTGTGAAAGAGATTTTTTTAAATATCTTTTTTTCTCTTCCATTATTTGTATATAGAAAGGCTATATATTTCTGTGAATTAATCTTGTATTCTGTCACCTTACTATATAGATATATTGTTTCTATAGCTTTTTTGCAGTCTTTAGGATTTCTTAAAGTATCATATCACCTGCAAATAAAGTTTGGCTTCTTACTTTTCTTTTTACTTTATTTAAACATTGTAGTTACATGGCTGCTCATAATAGAGGTTTTCTTTTTAAGTCACAGTTTAAAAGTAGTTTATCATTGAGTTTAAGTCATAAAATAAACAACTCAGCCGTCTTGCACATTTCCCATCAGTAATGTCCCCAGTTTCTCTCACCCCTTCCTCACTCCTACCTTGGGGTAGGCATTTTCTTTCTCTCTTTCATTCTCTCTCTCCTCCTTTTTATTCCCTTTTAGACACTGTAGTTTGCACAATTGTTAATGAAGAAATACCATCCATATCACTTTATCCACTTTTAGCACCCAGTTCTTGTCCAGTGGTCAGTTCTAGCTATCATTGTCATAGAGGCCCCTTCTCTGCACTAATTACACACTCTGCTATTTATGGCAAACTTCCTATCAAGGTCTGGTGCTCGTAACCCTCATCTCCATTGTCTCTGAATATTATTATCATGTATTTTTAATATCAAACAAATAAGTGAGATTATTCTGTCTATCTCTATCCCTTTGTCTCGCATATCACTTAGCATAATACTCTATGTCCATCCATATATAAGAAAATTTCATTACTTCATTTTTCTTAATAGCTGCATAATATTTCATTATGTAGATGCAACCAAAGTTTCTTTATCACGTATCTGTTCTTAGGCACTTGGGTTGTTTCCAGATTCCTACTATTGTAAATAGTGCTTCAATGTCTTTTCTACATTGTGTTTTAGGATTCCTAGAGAATATTCATGGAAATGGTATTCCAGATACCATGGATCATATGAAAGTTCAATTTCTAGTTTTTTGAAGAATATCCCTATTGTTTTGCAAAAAGTTAAACCAGTCAACATTCCTACCAGCAGTAAATGAGTCCTTTTGTCCCTGCATCCACAGCAGCACTGATTGTTGTTATTCTTTATGATGTGTGCCAGTCTCTGTGATGTGAGATTATATTCCAGTGTTTTGATTTCTATCTCCCTGATAATCAATGATGTTGAGCATTTTTTCATGTGACTTATTCCTTTTTAATGTGGATGTCCTTGATATCTTTTTCTTGCCTAATTGTTACGGTAAGTACTTCCAATACCAAATTTAATAGAGTGACAAGAATGAACAACTTTGTCTTGTGTCAGATCTTAGAAGAAAGGTTTTTTTTAATTTTTCCCCATTGAGCACAATATTTGCTTGTGCTTGTGCTATATGGTTTATTATCATATTGAGGAAAGTTTCTTCAATATTCACCTTGTTGAGAGTTTTGATCATGATTGGTGCTGGATCTTATTAAATGCTTTCTCTGAATTTATTAATTTAAATAATTTGTTAATATGATTGTGATTTATTAATATTATCTTAACTTTTCTTTAATTGATATGATATACTAAGTTGATTGACTTGTATTCTTAAACTCTACTTGGTCAGAGTGTGAAATATTTTTGATGAAGTGTTGAATTTTATTTGCTAATATCTTGTTTAGCATCTTTGCATCTGTGTTCATCAAAGGTATCAACCTGTAATTCTCTTTTTTTGGGGGGAGAATACTAGTTCTATTTTTTGAATCAGGGTGATGATAGCTTCAGATAAAGTATTTCAGGGGGTATATCTATTTCTTCAGTCTCATAGAACTCTTTGAAAAAGTTTCACACTAAATCTTCTTTAAAGTCCTGAAAGAATTCAATAGTAAATAAATGTCTAGTTTTTATATTTATTCATCATCTTTTGCTATATTGCTTTCTAAAAGATTTGTGTTTTTCTAGCATATACTGATAATGAATAGAGATAACCTAATAGGAATCTCTTGCAGCATATTTTTTCAAATTGCTACACTAAAAATATAAAAACTAAACTAGCATACTTGAACATTTACCACAGTTTTATATGTTTATCTTCGAGTGTCTCAGAATTCTAGCACCTTGTATGTGTTATTTCTATAGTATGTTGGTCAGTATTATGTTTGCTGTAAATAATTTCTCATGGTTGCCTATTATCAATTTTAACATATTTTTCTAACTTATGTGGTCAGATCAGACTATCTTGAATTTCATGACTTAGTTAATAACTAAAATTTCAAAATATCAATTTTACTATAGAATGTAATAATAAATAAGTCACACCTATAGCCACAATCTACGTAGATATTTAATAGTGTTTGCTAATTATGGTGTTTTATAATTCATAAGTAATACATTTCACTTCTATTCCATTTCTGTTCTCAATTTTATAAGACTACCTCAATATTTAAATAATTGATCATTTATTCACAGATATTTTTGTTTCTGCTTTTTTTTGTTTGCAGACCACATCTGGCAGTGCTCAGAGCTTAATCCTGTCTATGTCCTGGTGGGTTCACGGGACTACATAGGGAACTGAAGCTGGGTCTGCCACGTGCAAGGTAATGCCCTGTCTATTGTTCTGTGTCTCCAGCACTGATATTTAATATATGGTTCACTAGTCTATTCATCACTCTGATTATATTAGGTCTTTTAGGCTAAATTTATAAATCACTTGAAAAAGTTGTAAAGAATTCTACAGAGATTTTTATGTAAAATTAATTAGATCTGGGGCCCGGGAGAAAGCATGGAGGTAAGGTGTTTGCCTTTCATGCAAGAGGTCATTGGTTCAAATTCTGGTGCCCCATATGGTCCCCTGTGCCTGCCAGGAGCAATTTCTGAGCATGGAGCCAGGAGTAACCCCTGAGCACTGCCAGGTGTGACCCCTCAAAAAACAAAAAATTAATTAATTAAATATATAAATGCATTTAAAAGAACTAAGCATTCTAAAATTTAACTTTGTCTGCAAGAAGATTTTATATACCACACTTCCTTTAAGTTAAATTTTAGATCTAAAGTCAAAGGACCAAAATTTTTATCTCAAATTGGCGTTCATTATTTGATGCAGGAAAAGTTAGCCTTTTGTATATTAAATTTACTTTTATTTCCCAAAAAAGGTAGCATATTGTTTAATTATTTCATAATTACTATGCTTAATATGATCTATTTTTTCTTTTTTTTCTTTTATTTTGATTATAGTGGCTTACATATCTTTCACATTAGTATTTTAGGAACATATTAACATTGAATCAGGTGAATACCCACCACCAGGTTTGTCCTGGTGGGCAATTGCAGGATCAAATGGCAACTCAATTCTGAGTTCCTTTAGCACTCTCCATAGGTGTTGGATAGGGGGCATTCCCACCAGCAACAGATGAGAGTGCCTTTCATACCACAGCCCTGCCAACAGAGATTGTTTCCATTATTTTTAATGTGAACCATCCTCACTGGTAAAAGGTGGTACTTCATAGTTGTCTTTATTTGGATTTCCCTAATGATGAGTAAAGGTGAGCATGTTTTCATGTGTTTGTTGGCCATCTTTCGGTCTTCCTCAGAGAAGTGTCTATTCATTTCGTCTTCCCATTTTTTTTGGCTTTATTTGGTTTTGGGGAGCTCAGCTTTGTATATTCTAGATATCAGCCTTGAGGTCCTGCCTTTGTTCCAGTACCATTCTGTTTTGATCACTACGGCTTTATAGTATAGTTGCAGGTTAGGTAAAGAGATGCTACCCAGCTTCTTGTTTTTCAATATGTGTTTAGCTATCCTGGATCTTTTGTGGTTCCAGATGAATTTTGTGATAGATTGCTCTAATTCTTTAAAGAATGATGTCTGAATTTGTATAGGGATTGCATTAAATCTATATAATAGTTTGGGTAGGATAGTCATTTTGACTATGTTGATTTTACCTAGCCATGAGCATGGGATGTTCTTCCATTTCCTTAGGTCCTCTTCAATTACTTTCTGAAGTGTTTTGAAGTTTCCCTGGTATAGGTCCTGCACTTACTTTGTAAGGTTGATTCCTAGGTACCTAATATTTTTTGATACTATTGTAAATGAAATTGTATTTTTAATCTCTCTCTCTTGGGTTTCATTATTTTTATAGAGAAACGCTACTGTCTTTTGTGTATTGACTTTGTAGCCAGCCACTTTGCTGTATTGGTTAATTGTTTCTAGGACCTTTACTGTGGACTCTTTAGGGTTTTCGATGTATATGATCATATCGTCAGCAAAAAGAGATAGTTTGAGTTCCTCTTTCCAAATTTGGATTCTTTGATTCCTTCTCTTGCCGAATTGCTATTGCTAGGACTTCTAAGATTTTATTGAATAAGAGTGGAGAGAGTGGGCAGCCTTGCTTCGTTCTTGACCTTAATGGAAATGCTTCTAGTTTTTCACCATTAAGGATAATGTTGGCTATGGGCTTTTCATAGCTAGCTGTAACTATCTTGAGGAAGGTTCCTTCTAACCCTATTTCACTGAGTGTCTTCAACATGAAAGGATTTTGTCAAATGCCTTCTCTGCATCGATTGATATGATCATGTGGTATTTGTCTTTCTTGTTGTTGATGTGATGTTGATGTTGATTGATTTGCATATGTTGAACCAACCTTGCATACCTGGGATAAAACCCACTTGGTCTGGTGTATAATTGTTTTTATGAAGTGCTGGATTCGGTTTGCTAAGATTTTGTTGAGTATCTTTTCATCTATGTTCATTAGTGAGATTGGTCTGTAGTTTTCTTTCTTGGTGGTGTCTTTGCCTTCTTTGGGAATGAGTGTGATATTAGCCTCATAAAAGGAGTTGTGGAGGATTCCTGTTTCTTCGATGCTTTGGAAGAGCCTGTGGAAAAGTGGTAGTAAGTCTTCTCAAAGTGTTTGATAGAATTCACCTGTAAATCCATGTGGGCCTGGACTTTTATTCTTAGGCAGTTTCTTAATTACATCTTCAATTTCCTCTGAAGTAATTGGTCTGTTTAGGCTTTCTAGGTCTTCCTTTTCCAGTCTTGGAAGATGGTATTTTTCCAGGAATCTGTCGATTTCTACTGGGTTCTCCAGCCTAACTGAGTATAGTTGTTCATAATATGATCTCATGATATGTTGCATTTCTTGGGGTTCTGTTGTAATCTCTCCCCTGTCATTTATGATCCTACTGATTTGGGTGTTTTCCCTCTTTTTTTGCTGAGTTTTGCCAGTGGTTTGTCTATCTTGTTTGT
>PVKC010051465.1:0-10409 GCA_004027635.1 Crocidura indochinensis
TCCTGGGTCTGCTGTGTGCAAGGCAAATAAATGCCTTACCACTGTGCTATCTCTCCAACCCTGAACTTCTTTTAAAATAGTAAAAAGTTGGATCAAATTTTGAACTAAGTTGGAAAATATCACCTAAACTTTTTTTTGAGGAATGGAGTTCCTCAAAGAAGGGTAACACCCTTCTTTGCTTAGGACTTACTCCTGATTCTTTGTGCAGAGATCATTCCCAGGTGTTCAGGGAGGGGTTCTGGAGATCAAAATGGGGTTGGCCTCATGCAAGGGAAGCCCTTAAACCCTGTACTATATCTCTGAGCCTGATCATCTAAATTTTGTTTTATGTGCCACACTCAGAGGCACTCGGTGTTCTTCCTGACTCTGCTCTCAAATTACTACAGGCAGACTCAGGACCATTTGATAAAACCCAACTCATTCATGATGAAACCCCTCAACAAAATGGGTGTGGAAGGAACCTTCCTCAAGATAGTAACGGCTATCTATAAAAGGCTCACAGCCAGGGCCAGAGTGGAGGCGCAAGCGGTGAGGTGTCTTCCTTGCACGTGGGTTTGGTCAAATGGTTTCTCTGCATCAGTTGGTATGATCTTGTGGTTTTTATCCTTCCTTTTACTGATGTGGTATATGATATTGATTGATTTGTGTATATTGAACCATCCTTGCATCCTGGAACTAAATCCACTTGGTCATGGTTTTTAATGTTTTTGACGTGTTGTTGGATTCTGTTTCCTAGATTTTATTAAAGGATTTTTGCATCAATGTCTATCAGTGAGATTGGTCTGTAGTTTTCTTTCTTGGTAGTATGTATCTCTGTCAGCTTTGGTAGGAATGTGATGTTAGCTTCATAGAAGTTATTAAGGAGGGTTCCCATCTGATATTTTGGAAGAGTCTAAGGATTAGTGGTGGTAATTCTTCTCTGAATGTTTGATAAAACTCACCCTAAAACTGTCTGGTCCTGGATTTTTATTTTCGGAGAGTTTCTTAATTGAAGCATCGATTTCCTTACTTGTGATTGGTTTGTTTAGACTTTCTACTTCCTCCTCATCAGTATTGGGAGATGATAATTTTTCAGAAATCTGTCCATTTCTTCTAGGTTCTCTAGCTTAACTGAGTACAGTTGTTCATAAGTTCTCATGATGTATTGATTTCTTGGGGTTCTATTTTAATCTCTCCCCTTTCATTTCTTTTTTTTTTTTGGTTTTTGGGTCACACCCGACAGTGCTCAGGGTTTACTCCTGGCTCCATGCTCAGAAATTGCTCCTGGCAGGCATGGGGACCCATATGGGGCTCCTGAATTCGAAATTCGAACCGATGACCTTTTGCATGAAAAGCAAATGCCTTACCTCCATGCTATCTCCTGGGCCCCATCCCCTTTCATTTCTGATCCAATTATTTGAGTGTTTCCCCCTCCCTTTTCCCCTGTGAGTCTTGCTAATGGTTTGTCTATCTTGTTTATTCTTTTTTTTTTTTTTTTGGTTTTTGGGTCACACCCGGCAGTGCTCAGGGGTTACTCCTGGCTCCATGCTCAGAAATTGCTCCTGGCAGGCACAGGGGACCATATGGGGCACCAAGATTCGAACTGATGACCTTTTGCATGAAAGGCAAATGCCTTACCTCCATGCTATCTCCCAGGCCCCTATCTTGTTTATTCTTTTGAAAAACCAGCTCCTGGTTTCATCAGTTCTTTGTATTATTTGTTTCTATATTGTTGATTTCTGCTCTAGTTTTTATTATTTCTTTTCTTGAAACTGCTTGCGTTTGGGTTCCTTTGCTGTTGGTTTCCCAGATGTTTAAGGTGTGCCTTTCATTTGTTGATTTTGTCTTTTTCTTCTTTCCTAATGTAAGCCTGTATTGCTTTGAGTTCCCCCCTAATTATTGCTTTTGCTGTGTCCCATAGATTTTGATAATTTGTTTCTTCATTATCATTAGCCTCAAGGAATCTCTTTATTCCTTCATTTCTTCTTTGATCTAGCTGTTGTGCAGCATATTGTTTAGTCTCCAGGTGTTATATTTTCCTCCACATCTTCTTTTTACAATCAATCTTGATTTCTGTAGCATCATGGTCTGATAGAATGTTTGGTATAATTCTTGTATTTGTGAATTTATGGAAGTTAGACTTGTGTCGTAAAGTCTCTCCTAGAGAAGGTTCCATGTGCACTTGAGAAGAATGAGTATTCAGCTTTTTGAGGATATGTATTGAGTCCTAAATTTTAATTAGGGCTCTTATGTCTTTTGTAATGTTCTGCCTAGTGGATCTATCCAGTGGTGATAGTGGCCTGTTGAAATCTCCCACTGCTATCACATTTCCATCCATATGTTTCTATAGGTTTATGAGCAAAAGCCTTACATATTTTGTTGACTCTACATTTGGTGTGTAAATGTTGATCAGTGTTAGTACTTTTTGGTCTATTGTTCCCCTGACCAATATGTATGTATCTTTGTCCCTAAGTACTTTTTTTGGGGGGAAACCACACCCAGTTGTGCTTAGGATTTATTCCTCGCTCTGTGGTCAGAAATCGCTCCTGGCTCGGGGGACACTATGGGATGCTGTGATTTGAATCCAGGTCTGTCCTGGGTTGGCCACATGCAAGGCAAATGCTCTACCCCTTTGCTATCTCTCTGACTTCTCTAAGTACTTTCTTTTTTTTTTTTTATTTTGGTTTTTCATGCCACACCCGTTTGATGCTCAGGGGTTACTCCTGGCTAAGTCCTCAGAAATTGCCCCTGACTTGGGGGGACCATATGGGACGCCGGGGGATCGAACCGTGGTTGCGATATTTCCTTGGCTAGCGCTTGCAAGGCAGACACTTTACCTCTAGCGCCACCTTGCTGGCCCCACTAAGTACTTTCTTGAGGTTGAATGCAATTCTGTCTGATATGACTGTCCTTGCTTGTTTTTATTTTCCAGTAGCTTGTATAATTGTTTTCCATCTTTTACTCTGAGCCTGTGTCAGTCCTGAAATTTTAAATGTGTTTCTTGTAGGCAACAGATGACTGGCTTTTGTTTCCTGATCCAACCTGCTACTCTCTGCCTTTTTTTTTTTTTTTTTGTTTTTTGGGTCACACCCGGCAGTGCTCAGGGGTTACTCCTGGCTCCATGCTCAGAAATTGCTCCTGGCAGGCACGGGGGACCATATGGGGCACCGGGATTCGAACTGATGACCTTTTGCATGAAAGGCAAACGCCTTACCTCCATGCTATCTCCCGGGCCCCCCCTCTCTCTGTCTTTTGATGGCAGAGTTTAGTACATTGACATTTGACAGAATGGGGTATATTGACAGAATATTGTGCCATTATGTTGTTGCTGTTACAGTTGGGTATTTGGATTATATAATTGATCTTTGGGTAGTTCATTTAGAGTCAGTTTGGTTAGCGCTAATATTGTGAGTTCTTTTTTGTCTAAGAATGTTTTTATCTCTCCCTCCCATATAAATGAGAGCTTTGCTGGGTGGTGAACTCTAGATTGAAAGTTTATTTTATTCAGTAGTTTAAATATGTCATCCCACTCGTTTCTTGCCTGGATTGTTTCAAATGGGAGATCTGATTGAATTCTTATGTTCTTTCCTTTATATTTAAGTTTTTCTTTTTTGGTTTTTTTTTTTTCCTTTACTGCTTTAAAGAGTCCATCTTGGGAGCCGGGAGGTGGCGCAGGAGGTAAGGTGCCTGCTGCCTTGCCTAGGACGGACCACGGTTCGATCCCCCGGTTCCCATATGGTCCCTCGTGCCTGCCAGGAGCGACTTCTGAGCGCATAGCCAGGAGTAACCAACCCCTGAGCGTCACTGGGTGTGGCCCAAAAACCAAAAAAAAAAAAAAAAAGAGTCCATCTTGTTTTTGCCATTTGGATGACTACATGTCTTGGTGTTGTTCTCTTAGGGTCTGTTTTGTTTGGCACTATTTTTGCTTGGATTGGTAAAGCAGTCTCTTTCCAGAGTGGGAAAGTTCTCTCATCTCATTCATTTCTTATTCTTCCCCTTTCCCTTTTTCCTCTCCTCTGGTATTCCTATAATTCGGAGATTATTTCTCTTGTCCTTGTTCATTAAATATCTTACATTTTCTTTCATTGTTTTGTTTCTCCTTTCTTTTTTGACTTTATCAATGCTGACTTGTAATTTGTCTTCAAGTTCGTCTATGTGATTCTCCACCTGTGTTATTCTGCTATTATGACTTCCTGACATGATTTTTAATTCCTTCAATTCTATTTGTAAGATTCTCTCATCTTCTGGAAGAGTTCTTTTAGTTGGTTAAATTGTTCATCTATAGATTGCTTAATTTTGCAGGCTAGTGACTCCTTTATTTCTGTTGCTAAAACATTGTTGATTTTAGGTCTTCATCTATACGACTCAGGTGTTTTGGAAGGCATAAAATTTTTTTTTTGGTTTTTGGGCCACACCCAGTGACGCTCAGGGGTTACTCCTGGCTATGCGCTCAGAAGTCGCTCCTGGCAGGCACGGGGGACCATATGGGAACCAGGGGATCGAACCGTGGTCCATCCTAGGCAAGGCAGCAGGCACCTTACCTCCTGTGCCACCTCCCAGCTCCCGTAAGGCATAAAAATTTGCGAGGAGTTCTCTCCTATATCCCTAATTGCAGTTGTCTTCCTTAGTTTTCCATTGTTTTTTGCATTTAGTGGGTTGTAATGCTAGAGTTTAGGGTGGTTTAAAAAAGTGATATGTTGAATTGGTTATATAAAAGTTGGCTAGAGGTATAATCTTCTTTAGAGGTTATTTTCCTAAATATGCAAAGTTATCTAAGTATGATAAAAAAAAATATATATATTTTTGGTTTTTGGGCCACACCCGTTGACGCTCAGGGGTTACTCCTGGCTATTCGCTCAGAAGTCGCTCCTGGCAGGCACAGGGGACCATATGGGGAACCAGGGGATCGAACCGTGGTCCATCCTAGGTTAGCGCAGGCACCTTATCTCCAGCACCACCGCCTGGCCCCCTGAGTTCTATATTTTCTAAGAGAAAAAATTTGAAGGATTCACAAGTATATAAAGCTAATTAACACAGTATCTTGGATACTTACCCAAAATTACAAGTATTAGCATTTTGTAGCGATTTCCTTCATAACTTTCCTCCTAAGCCCACCTCATTCTTAGATCTTTCATTAGAGGCAATTGCTACCAGATATTTGATGTGTATCTTCCTGCTCTAAGTTTAATAGCATCTTACGTTTGACAGGTGGTATCATGTTGTTCATATATTTCAGCAATTTGCTTCTTTCTCTTTGCAGCAGGTTGAGTACTTGTCATTACTATATATATATATATATATGTATATGTATATATGTATATATACACACACACATATATATTATATATAAAATAACTATATGGAGCTAACACATTTTAACTTCTGAAAGGTAATCCATTAAACATTTTGTGTTATTCAGCGATCCACTATCAACAGCGTTGGCATATGACAAGAGTATGGCCAGAGGGTCCTTAGTTTCTTCCATGTGAAGCACAAAGGGGGCCACTGATAGGTGTCGACAGAGGGGCTCAGGGATGCAAGTACAGGCTAGTGATGCCTATTTCTCTTCTGATCTCGGACTTCATGGAAGCCTTGTCATTAACTGAGTGATTTCTATGTTGCTGAACATCTGGAAATTGAAGGGCAAAATAAAAGCCACTCCTTGAATCATATTTGTAAAGAGTAGTATGCCAAGTGCTCTTTTATTACTCCAACCTCATTATAAAGTTAATTGGTGTTATGTCAGCTTAGATCAGAGCTAATAGCAAATTATACTCCATTCTGTTTGTGCCAGTGCCATGGTAACGTGGGTGGATGTTGAGTCGGCACAAGTGACAGCTGTGACGTCTGGTCTGTGGAGTGATTTCATCATGGTACAGGGCTGGTGACTGCATCACACCCCGGATGCGGCAGTCACAGGGTGGTGGGACTTGACCTTTCAATAGCCCTTAGAGCCAGCAGCAAAAATCCACATCTGTTCCGGAAGCTTAACATAGAGTAAGAGGGGAGCAATTTCTTGGTGCAACAAGAAGGTATATCTAAGAATGTGCCCTTTTCTTTCTTAGTGAAAGAAAGCCATTTTGGGGAAGCTTTATAAATAGCCCTTTAATATCAGAGTGTGTTTGTCGTTGTTCACTCTGCCCTCTGCTGACCTGTACCAATTGGCGGGAGGTGCTCATGAGTCATGCATTTGTGCCTGCGGTGACTTTGAGCTCTTGTTTTCACTGTCTTCAGATCCTTTTATGGGTTTCCGGTGACCATATCACTATTTTTTTAGTTGTATAAATATGCTGCTTGATTGGAAAGTAGTAAAGTGGTCCTATCAAAGTTTCCTTACCTTTGTTTGCCCATTGACTCTCCCTGTGTTGAGTCCCTTATTGACTCATTGATTTAAATGCTTGGTCCTTCTGCTGGTATCATTAAAGTTAATTTTCAGAACTAATACGTCAATTTATTTTGCTCTGACCAGCTTGTGTGCGCTACTCTAAGTCTTTGGGCGGAGTAAAGACTGGTTTGCTATGAAAATAATTCATCAGGAACTTGTTTAGTTGGACCTCTCCTTAAATAAGGTCTATATTTCCTATCTTTTCTGAGGTGTAAGGAAAGATAGAAGGCTAGAATTCTCTCCTTTTTTTGGTGGGGAGAGTGAACACCTAGTGGTGTTTAGAAGTTTCTCCTGGCTCTGCTCAGGAAATATTTATGGTTTGCTTGGGGGACCATATGTTGGGGGAGCCAACACAGGTTGGCTGTGTACAAAGTATGCCACCCTCCCTGCTTTCTGACCCCAGTAAGTCTAAACTTCTTTTTACTTTGGAGTTCTTTTAAAAAGGTTAGAATTCTTTTAAACTTGACCTTTACAGAATGTAAAAGTTCCATGTAGTGCAACCATCACTGCTTTGTGATTCTAGAAAAACGTTATCACTCTCACAAACCCCTCCCCCATATAGTCTTGTTTTCCTGCCCCTCAACACCTGGCATCCATCTGTTTTCTGTCTTCTCTTTTTATAAAAATTTGCCAATTCTGGGTATTTATATAAAAGGATCATAGAGGACTGGGGAGATCATTCAAAGGACTGGAGCACATACTTTGTATATGGGAGCTCCAGATTCAGTCTTCAACACTGCATGTTCCTCCTTAGCATTGACCCTCAAATCAGCCAACTGACAAATAGATAAATGGATCATGCAAAGTGTAGCTTTATGTGATTGTGTTCTTCCACCACATTTGATATGGTAAGGGTCATTCATGTTGTAGGCATGTATTCATGGTTCTTTTTTTTTTTTTTTGGTTTTTGGGCCACACCCAGTGACGCTCAGGGGTTACTCCTGGCTATGCGCTCAGAAGTCGCTCCTGGCAGGCACGGGGGACCATATGGGAACCGGGGGATCGAACCAAGGTCCGTCCTAGACAAGGCAGCAGGCACCTTACCTCCTGCACCACCTCCCGGCTCCCCATGGTTCTTTTTTTTTTTTTTTATGGTCAATATTCCACTACAACTAAGACTATCATAGTTAAGACTATCATAGTTTTGTATCCTTTTGGCTTTGTGTTTATTAATTTTTGTTTTTGGCGGTTGTATGCAGTGGTGCTCAAGGATAAATCTTGTTTCTGCATAGTAATCACTCCTGGCTGTGTTGGGGAATGCTGGGAATCGAACTCAGGTAGGCTATGTGGAAGGCAAGTTTATTCTTTTTATTCTTTTTGTTTGTTTGTTTTTTTGTTTTTTGGGCCACACCCAGTGGTGCTCAGGGATTATTCCTGGCTATCTGCTCAGAAATAGCCCCTGGCAGGCACGGGAGACCAAATGGGACACCAGGATTTGAACCAATGACCTTCTGCATGAAAGGCAAGAGCCTTACCCTGCTGTATTCTCACATTACCCTCCTTTCCTACTTTTTGTCCATTATTAAGTTTTTGCTTATGTACCTATTTTCATTTCTTTTGGGAAGTTTTTTTTTTTGTTTTGTTTTGTTTTGTTTTTTTTGGTTTTTGGTTTTTGGGCCACACCTGGTGACGCTCAGGGGTTACTCCTGGCTATGCACTCAGAAGTCGCTCTTGGCTTGGGGGACCATATGGGAAACTGGGGGATCGAACCGTGGTCTGTCCTAGGCTAGCACAGGCAAGGCCTTACTTCCAGCGCCTCTGCCCGGCCTCTTTTGGGAAGTTTTTAGGATTGGAGTTGCTAGGTCATTTAGTAATTTTCACTTGTAACTCCCATTTAAGAATGTTTTGGATGTGGCTGGAGCAATAGCACAGCATTAGCCTTGTACACGACTGATCCCGGATCGATTCCCACCATCCCATATGATCTTCTGAGACTGCCAGGAGCAATTTCTGAATGCAGAGTCAGGAGTAACCCCTAAGCAACACCGGGTGTGGCCCCAAAACCAAAATATAATAATATTAATAATAATAATAATATTTATTAAATCACTGTGAGATAGAGTTAAAAAAATTGTTGTTGGTTGAGTTTTGGTCATACAGTATTCCAGCACCCATCCCTTCACTAATGTTCATTTCCTGCCACCAATTTGCGTAATTGCCAGAATATTTCCCCCACTATTGTATCCCATACTTTCCCAGCAGCAGTGTCTGGGGCAAGCATTTCTCCACATCTTCACTAGCATGTTATTTGTCCTTTTTAATCATAGCCATCCCAGTCAGGTGTAAAGTAGTATCTATCTCACTGTGGTTTTATTTGCTGTTCCAGAGTGACTAGTAAGATCATTTTTGCAGTGTGTTGTGGCCATTCACCTATCTTTTTGGAAAGTGGTCCAGTCCAGTCCTCTGCTTATTTTTTATTAACATTTTTATTTAAGCACCATGATTACAAACATGTTTATAGTTGGGTTTTAGTCATAAAAAAGTGCACCCCATAGGACTGGAGCCGTGCCTTGCACACGCTAACCTAGATGGACCACGGTTCAATCATCTGGCATCCCATATGGTCCCCCAAGCCAAGAGCGATTTCTGAGCACATAGCCAGGAGTAACCCCTGAATGTCACCATATGTGGCCACCCCAAAAAGCACACCCCCTTCACCAATGCCGCCTTCCCGCCACCAATGCTCCCCACTTCTCTCCTCCCTTACCCCCTGCCTGTCTTCCAGACAGGCATTCATTCACTACCATTGCCATGATAGTTGTTGGTGTAGTTATTTCTCTAACTGCACTCACCAATCTTTGTGGTAAGCTTTATATCATGGGCCCATCCTTCTGGCCCGCATCTCTATTGTCTCTGGGTATTATTACCATACTATCTTTTATTTTTCCTAAATTCCACAGATGAGTGAGACTATTCTGTGTCTATCTCTCACTCTCTGACTCATTTCACTCAGCATAATAGTTTCCATGTCCATTCATGTATAGGAAATTTCATGATTTAATTTATCGTGACAGCTGCATAGTGTTCTATTGTGCATATGTACACAGTTTCTTTAGCCACTCATCTGTTGTCGGGCATTTGGGTTGTTTCCAGATTCTGGCTATTGTAATTAGACTGCAATGAACATAGATGTGTAGAGGGCATTTTTGTATTGTATTTTTATGTTTGTAGGGTATATCCCTAGTAGTGGTATTGCTGGATCTTATGGGAACTCCATTTCCAGTTTTATAAGGAATACCCATATTGTTTTCCAGAAAGGCTGGGTAGATGGCATTCCCACCAGCAGTGATTGAGTTTCTTTCTCCCCACATTGCTGCCAGCACTGATTGTTCTTGTTCTTTGTGATGTGTGCCAGTCTCTGTGGCATGAGATGGTACTTCATTGTTGTTTTGATTTGCATCTCCCTGATGATCAGTGATGTGGAACATTTTTCATGTGCCTTTTGGCTATCTGTATTTCTTCTTTGAGGAATTGCCTGTTCATTTCTCTCCCCATTTTTGATGGGGTTAGAGGCTTTTTTTCTTGTTAAGTTCTGTCAGTACATGTATATCTTAGATGTTAGCCCCTTGTCAGATAGTTTCTCCCATTTGTGGGTGGCCTTTGTTTGTATCCTAGTCACTGTTTCCTTGTGGTACAGAAGCTTCTCAATTTAATGTAGTTCCATTTGTTTATCTCTGCTTCCACTTGTTTGGACAGTGGTGTTTCCTCCTTGAAGACACCTTTAATCTCAGTGTCATGGAGTCTTTTGCCTCTGCTTAATTTTCAATTGAGCTGTTATTTTTTGCTGCTGAGTTGTAAGAAAATAGGTTCTTTTTGGGAGCAGACAAAAGAAGTCAATGGACCTCAGGCTTTAGCTTTACATACCTGTCTGTTAGTCTGCCACTCTCCCCCCAGCTGAGTCACTTACACCTCTACTTCCAGGAATGCAAGGTGGAGCCTAGACTTCCTCTCCTGGGGCACACCCAGTCATCTACCTGCTCCTTTGCCATGCCTACAGGCCAAACTGCACAGTAAACACTATTGATTTGGTTCTCTTTTCTTCTTG